>JAKUCV010003849.1:19217-97747 GCA_028386065.3 Turnera subulata
TTTTTTTTTCTTTTTCTTTCCTTTTTCTTTTTCTCTTTTCTTTCTTTTTTCTTTTCTCTCTTTTCTTTTTTCCTCTCCTTTTTCTCTCTTTTTTTTTCTCTCTTTTTTTTTCTTCTCTTCCTCTCCTCTTCCACCGGCTGCCTCCTCCTTATAACCTGATTTTTTTTACTGTTATACATGTGAACATCAATAATACGATTCGTCCGTATTACGGGCGAATCCGATCCGGACCAGAAAATAACTGATGCCCCCTTAGTTATTTTCCGGTGTGATTTTCCGAGAAATTCCGAAACCCGAAAAATACCAACTTAGTTCCGAAAAATTCACGGGAAAATCACGAGCGCGGGAAAACACTCGGTTTCGAAAAACAACTCCCGATTTACCTTGAATTAATTACCCAAGATTAATTCAACAGTATATCACGGTAAATAGACTTTTACAGTCCGGTAAAAATCCAAAATTTTTACCCGGGCTGTTACATTTCTGTACGAAGAATCATATATAAGACTGTTACACACCATTTTTTGGAAAATATAGACATGCATATATATAGCACACCACTCAGCTAAAATTCCCGTCAGTTTGTACGGTTTCTTTTTGTTAATTTTTTTCCCCAAAAAACAAGTTTTTCAAAGGGAAGTACTTTGCTTTGGCTGATCATAGTGCCTCGCTATTTCTTATTCAGTCATTACTCAACAAAGATTTCAATAAAGGTTGTAAAAGAAAAACGAAGGTTTCAATAAACACTACCACCAACCTTTCCCTCTCCCGTTATAATGCACCCAACCTATCTTTTTCCCTTCGATGATATATATACTCCCTCCATTTTCTTGCTAGGCATGTAACCTCCATAAACCCTCTTGAATAACCATGTCTAGAGATCAAGATATCCTCGACTCACCACTTATTGGATTACACACGATCAAGATTCATGGTGGTCGTGAAGATCAGGAAGATCAGTGTCACACCCCTTCATCATCACCAGAACACAAGATTCGGCCTGCCATGTTAAGCTGTCCACCTGCACCAAAGAAACCAAAGAGAAAATCAAGAAACAAGAAATTCTCGAATCTCCAATTCTTTGAGACCATGAACGGTGAGGAGGTGGAGATGTTTTTCCAGTCCAGCTTCAAGAAGGTTTGCTTCTCGCCTCGTGTGGCCGTGTAAATGAGCATTTTCAGGCTTCAAAGAGCTATATATGAGGCGGCGATGAATATCCCACTACTATACTTTTTTGTTTTTCCTCCTCTTTTGAGAGGCCTTTTTCCACATTGACTTGGATTATATATATTGTCTGGAAGGTGACATACAACGGATGTGATGCGCACACTTCCATGTTCTATGTTATAAAGTTTCAATCCTAGGATCATGCACAGGCGAATGTCGTTATCTATCATCAAATACGAAGCATATATATATATATACTGATATACACATTTTCTATTACAAAAATACTAAGCATATTTTGGAAGACTTATTAAGGGAAGGAAATGAGCTGTGTCTTCTTCAGTTGATCTTCGTCCCATTTGATCCATTCATGGACAGAAACTTAATCGTTCGTCCATTCCTCATAATTTCCTAACCTATTAGGGAGCCATGCGTGTCCCCACATGAAAGCTTTTCAATCCAATTTAACGAGAGATCAATCGTTTAGCATTTAGGCAGTTGATATCGACCCTGTTTTAATTATCACCTTTAATTGGTGAAAATATTACGTTGAAGTTGCACTTATGGCCTACTTAGAGGTAAGCTTTGAACTTATGGCTGTAATGAAATTGCAAACAACCCTGATACCTTCTTCCTCGAAACTAAGTTCAAGTTCTGTACATTCAAAATCAGGAGCGTGATTCAATCTATTGTTGTGATTTGAAACTGATGGTGTTTTCTTATTGACTCAAACACTCATACACTTGATATACAATCCTATTTATATAGAAAACTAAGCAACTAACACAGGCTGTACATGTTTAAAAAATCTGCCAACTTGCTAACTTTAGGTGTATACTTGCCCACTCGAAAATGTCTGTCAACAACTTAGATGCCCACTAGAAACTGTCTGTCAACAACCTCAAGCTGGTGAATAAGTATTCTCCATTCCCAGCTTGGAAACAACGGTCTGAAATATAGAGTTACTCAACCCTTTTATTAGAACATCAGCAAGTTGATCATGTATAGGCACATAAGGTGTACAAATCAGCCCACTCTGTAATTTTTCTTTGATGAAGTGCCTATCAACCTCAAAGTGCTTTGTCCTATCATGTTGTACTGGGTTGTGGGCGATGCAAATTGCAGATTTGTTGTCACAATAGAGTCTCATTGGGCCATCCCACTTTATCTTCAAATCTTCAAAGATAATCTTCAACCAAAGTAACTCACAAACACCTTGAGCCATTGCTCTGAATTCTGCCTCTACACTAGACCGAGTACCACATTCTGTTTCTTACTTCTCCAAGTCGCCAAATTCCCACCAAAGAATGTGCAATATCCTGATGTAGATCTTCTATCAACAACTGATCTAGCATAATCAGCATCAGTGTATGCCTCAATCATTAAACCTTCGTTTCTTCTAAACAAAATACCTTTTCCTGGTGCTCTTTTAAGATAATGTAATACTCTGTGGGCTGCTTACAAATAAACTTCCTTTGGGCTATGCATGAACTGACTAATCACACTCACAGCATATGCGATGTCTGGTCATGTGCGAGACAGATAAATTAACCTTCCCATAAGGTGCTGATACATTTCTCTATTTACTGGGACATCTTCTTCTGCCTTTCCAAGATTAAGATTAGGATCGATGGGAGTACTTGCTGGTGCACATGCAAGCTTACCAGTATCTTTTAGAAGATCTGTTACATACTTCTGTTGAGAGATGAAAATTCCCTGTTTAGAGTGAGCTACTTCAATTCCTAGAAAATATTTCAGTCCCCCTAATGTTTTAATCTGAAATTCCTTAGCCAAATGTTGGCTCAAAGCTTCTTTTTCCATAACATCATCTCCTGTTACTATTATGTCATCAACATACACTAGGAGGACTATAACTTTTCCGGTGGAAGAATGTTTAATAAACAGGGTATGATCTCCTTGGCTCTATTTGTATCCTAAAGTCATCATAACTCTAGTGAATCTCCCAAACCATGCTCTTGGTGATTGCTTAAGGCCATACAATGCTTTTTCTAATTTACACACAAATTCAGCACCCAAGTTCTCTCCATAACCTGGTGGAATTTGCATATAAATTTCCTCCTCTAGTTCACCGTGTAGGAAAGCATTCTTGACATCAAATTGTTGCAAATCCCAACCATAATTAGCTGCCAAGGATAACAAAATTCTGGCAGTGTTCATTTTTGCAACAGGAGCAAAAGTCTCCAAGTAATCAATGCCATAAGTTTGGGTATATCCCTTGGCCACTAGCCGTGCCTTATACCTCTCAATGGATCCATCTGCCCTATACTTCACTGTGTACACCCACTTGCAACCCACTGGTTTTTTTTCCTGGTGGTAATTTCACCAATTTCCATGTTTTGTTCTTCTCCAATGCCTCCATCTCCACATTCATAGCTTGTTTCTATTTTTCATTAGATAAAGCCTCAGATATAGTGGTAGGAATGCTGATGGTATTTAGGCTTACAAGAAATGCTCTATGAGATGCAGAAAATTTTTCAAAGGATAAAAAATGTGCAAGAGGGTATAATGGTTTTTTCGTGCATTCTCTAGTTCCTTTGCGGATGGCAATTGGAAGGTCTTGATCATTATGACCTTGAGATTCAGATTTATCATGTAATGAAAGGTTAGGAACTGTTACCTCATTCAAAGGATTTGGGTCGGACTTTTGGTGTGCTGTAGAATTAGAAGTAGCCTTCTTCCTCCTTGTGAACACCTTGTCAAATTGCACAATCTCAGGGACAGTATCCACCGATTCTTCATTGTCAACAACAGAATTAGTTTTTTTGTTATTTGATGTTTCAACTTCAGGTTCATTTGATGTTTCAGCTTCAGGTTCATTTGGTTGTGAACAAGGTTTAGATTCTGAATTGTTAAAGATAGGAACAGAACCTAGCGTTAAGTCAAGTAAGAACTCTTCCTTATCTTCAATATCTGAATTCTCCCCCTGAAGAAAAAGGGTATGAAAATAGGACTCTTCTTCATGAAATGTTACATCTTTTGAGACATAGAATTTCTTGGATAGGGGATGATAACATTTATATCCTTTCTGAGTTGAAGAATAACCCACAAAGACACATTTTTCAACTCTAGGATCTAACTTTCCCCTATTTTGACTATGAACATGAACAAATGAGACACACCCAAAGATTCTTGATGCAAGACTATTTGTAGTGTTCAAATCTGGATAAAAGGTTGAAAGAATGTCTAAAGGACTCTTGAAACCCAAAACTCGTAAAGGCAATTGATTGATTAGATGAGTTGCAGTGAGAATTGCCTCTCCCCAAAAATTCTTAGGCACATTATTATGAAACAACAAGGCTCTGGTTTTTTCAAGAAGTTGACCATTTTTCCTTTCTGCTACTCCATTTTTTGTGGAGTGTAAACACAAAAGGACTCATGTACTATTCCTTCCTTTTGAAAAAATGAAGTAAGAGTTTGGTTAAAAAAATATCTAGCATTATCTGACCTAAACCTCTTGATATTGACGCCAAATTGATTTTTTATCATAGAACAAAGGTTTGAGACAATTGTACTTACCTCAGATTTATGCTTAAGTAGGAAAATCCAAGTAACACGAGTGCAATCATCTGTAAAAGAAACAAACCACCTTGCTCCAGAAATATTAGGAACAGTAGATGGACCCCAAATGTCACTATGAATAAGGTAGAAAGGAACAGAATTTCTTTTATAAGTGATTGGAAAAGGTACACGCTTATGTTTAGCTAGTTCACATACCTCACACTGAAAATTTTCAACATTTAAATCCTTAAACAGGGAAGGAAACATAATCTGGATAATTCTAAAAGATGGGTGTCCAAGACGATAATGATGAAGAAGAATTTTTTGTTTGTTGGATAAAACTGACTCTGTGATGAATGAAGAAGGTGAGCAGTCCCTGATCATGTTCGATTGCTTTGGTGCTTCAAGATGGTAAAGGCCATTCTTTTCTCTAGCATGCCCAATCGTCTTCCCCGAATCTTTGTCCTGAAATAGACAGTAACCTCTTTGAAAAATCACATTACAACATAAATCTTGAGTGAGCTTTTGTACAGAGACCAAGTTTGTGGATAGTTTAGGAACATGAAGAACATTTTTCAAAATCAATGAAGGGTTTATTTTGATATTTCCTAAACCTGCTACAGTGGTTAGAGAACCATCAGCAATGGCAATTTTCCGATTACTTGGACATAGGGTATAGGTTGAGAAAATTTTGGATGAGTGTGTCATATGATCTGTTGCTTCTGAATCAATGATCCAAGAGTTGAAAAATTCTGAGGCATTTATTCCAAAAGAAAATGAAAACTCACCTGAATGTACCAAAGAGCAAATACCTGGAGATTTTTCAGATTTGTGAAGACTATTGATGAGGGATCTCAACCTGTCAATTTCTCCTTGGCTGAGACTATTTTGTTCTGGTGGTGCTTGGTCTGTTGGTGGTGTTGCAACAATATGGACTTGTGCATTGTTCCTTGGTGGTCCAACTTTCTTGTTCCATTCCTTGCTTGGAGGCTTTCCATGTAGTTTTCAGCATGTCTCACGAGTGTGACGTGACTTTTTACAGTAAGAGCATCATAAGTTGTCACGATTTTGAGGTTTTTACTGGCCTTCAATTATTGTTCCATGCTCCATATTGGCACTTGTTCTGTTGTTGCTACTAACCACCATACTTGAACTTTCAACAGTGGTTTGTGGTTCAAGTATCAACCCTCTTCTACTTTCTTCACCTCGAACAAGGGCCACCACTTCATTAAAATTTGGAATCTCTAGCATCCCAAGAATTTGTACCCTTACTTGATCAAGGTCTGGATTCAGACCTACCAAAAAATCATAGATCCTATCTTATTCAATAAAATTTTTCAGAATTGCTGCATCTTCTGGGCAGTTTGTTTTGATCACCCGATAGTGATCTAACTCTTGCCATAATGACTTCAATTGATTTGAATACTCAATGACACTTTTGTTTCCTTGTTTTGCAGCCATTGTTTTTACCTTGACATCGTACACTTGAGCAGCATCATTAGCTTCAGAATAGGTCTGCTGAATTGAATTCCATATATCTTTTGCTGTATCCAAAAACATGCATGTGTCACTGATTTCTGGAATCATAGAATTCCACAACCATGCCATAATTATAGAGTCTTCTTCATCCCATGCTTCAAACTTAGGATCTTCTGGTTTTGGACCAGTGCCTATGAGATGGCTAATTTTTCCCTTCCCTTTCAATGTTGCACGAATGAGTTGAGACCATTTAAGGTAATTCTTTCCATCTAGCCTGTAACAAGTCTGAATATTCGGCAATTCTCCTGATTGTTGTTGCCGAACTGACTCTCCAGATTGGAATGTTGTAGCATTCACATATTGAATAATGCTAAAAAAAAAAGGGTATAGAAATGGAAAGAAAGATCAGTCATATAAGATGGAACTGATGGATTGGCAATAAAGGCCACAAAGGTGAAACTGATGGTGTTTTCTTATTGATTCACACACTCATACACTTGATATACAATCCTATTTATACAGAAAACTAAGCAACTAACACATGCTGTACATGTTTAAAAAATCTGCCAACTTGCTAACTTTAGCTAACTTTAGGTGTATACTTAAATGCCCACTAAAAAATGTCTGTCAACAACTTAGACGCCCACTAGAAATCTGTCAACAACCACAAGAAATCTGTCAACAACCACAACTATGTTTGGTACGGGAATACTGTTGACAAATGAATGAAGATACACTTTAGACAACAAATCCAGACTATGTATTATACACAGTTAAACCGTAAGTGAGCCGCTAAAATATAACCTGAAAATTTTAAGTTAATTGTGTTTAGATGGCCTCTCAAAAATTTTAAAACCAATTTCTTACCCCAAAACAAAAGAGAAAATTGGTAATATCTGAAACCGTACGTGAGCCGGAAAAATTAGTTTAAAAAATTTCTAGTTAATTTCCTAACAAAAGAAATTACCTGTGTGTGTTAATTAAGTTTTTTAAACCAATTTCCAGATGGTGTTTTAAGTTATTTTTGGAAGCCAATTTTAACCTGAGAATACCCGATCCGAGATATTAGTCAAAGCTATTGAAACCAACATTAATGCTTATTTAAGCTAGTCTGTTTTTGTGACTTTTTTATTCGATATAAAACATTAATAAAAGTTATTAATGCTAGTTGGAGGTGAAAATGAAACCTGGCTCCCTATCTGACTATCATCTCTCCAAACTAGAGCGCTTGTATACAACGTGTAGTATTGACCCATTCAGTTACCATCAATACTTTTAATAAGACCAATGGTGTTCTCTAAATTACTAATGTATTTCTATTTCAACCGATCATTATTGCAATTTTACATATCCAAGCAAATAACTTATCATGACACATTATGTAGGAAAAAGGAAGATTATAAACATCAGGAATAATAAGTGCACGCTATAATATGAACCTACTCAAGTCTATGGAGTCCATTTATTCTGGCAGGAATAACACTCATCTACTCCTAGAAAATCGATGGATTAAAGTATAAAACAGATGGAATAAATGTCATACAAAGGGAATAAACACACGATGTGTAGGGTTCACTCGAAGAAAAGTTTCAAGAAATCAGCTAGTGATTTAAAAATACCCCATAGAGGGTTATCTTCTGGTCGTGCAGGCTTTTTAGCTGCCCCTTGCCAGGATTCACTGCACAAAACCAACAAAAGGACTAATCAGCCTACAATTCAATGCAAGGAAATATTTCTAACCTGAAAATTCAAAAGGTTTGAAAAAATGAACACATAAGCGTGAATTTGCCACGGCTACATGTACTTACAGGTTAATTCGGCTTAGTGTTGGATTGCTTTCTCTCTTGGAGCCACCAACATGTTGACCATCAGCTTTACTTTCCACCACAAGTTCTTGGGGCTTTGACTTGGAATCAGCGTCATCTATAGTTTTAGCTTCCATGCCATTTGGAGTATTTAAAACCTGCAAAAGCATGTTCAACAATAGTTCCAAGAAAGGCTATTTCACAGATTTTTGACTAATTTAGTACAGGAGTCAAAGCTCAAGGGGTAAAAGAATCAGAAAACAAGATAAATGCATTGATCTGTTGCAGCATTCAAGTCAAGCAAGTGTAGAGGGAAAAAAAGAGAAAGGAAAACAAGGAAGAAGTAGAAAAAGAATGCAAGCCAAGAATCCAAGATAACTCGAGACATTGTCCTGAGTAATGGCCACAAAGGAAACTTCCACATCAACCAAGGTTCAAATTTCTTTGTAGCTCCTGCTAAACCAATAAATGCAAGCACCAAAACTGAAAGAGACCAAAAAAATGTTCCAATTCTAATAAGATACCAAAATAACAGTACCAGAACATAGAAGATCTCAAAACTACCAAATATCACCATCTAGTACTATGAATGCGAGAAAGAACAAAGTTATGCAGAGCCTAGAGATCATGTATTAATATGTCAAACGCCCAATTGTGCTTAAAAAATATAATCATTTGCTATCCACAAAAATGTAGCATCATATAAAACCTTCTAAACCGTGCAGTACTTTGTTTTGTTCATGGTATTCTTCCATATTACTTATTAATAACCAAAAAAATAAAAAGTTATGTCAAAAAGCTTTCCCATGCATCATGTATCAGATAAGAGCCACAACCCATACCAGTCATATTTCACTAAACAATGTGAGACCAAGTGTTCAAGTAATCTAGGCATGCTGTCACAAGATGGCCATCGAAGGTCAAACACAACAGATTCAAACTGTCACCTGAGTTTCAGCAATTGCCTCAACATTTGAGTCAACCCGAGAATCTGGTGCATCTGCTTCCATTGAAGGCGAATTTGAGCTTCCCAATTTTGGATGTGCAATGTTTTCCACCGATTTGCTATCTAAGTAGTCACTCGGCTTAGTAAGAGGTCGTAATGGAAAAGTCTCAACAATCACATCAGTCACGGGAGTCACTTTAGCCTTAGGAACTGCCACTTTCTTCATACTTTCTCCCGATTCCGACAATTTACTTACTTGACCCTCTTTTTTCTGTTCAATCTGTTCCTTATTGTTAATGACCACATGCTTCCCATCAATTACTTTGGAATCTAAGAATCCAGACCTTTGTTCCAATGACGCATCTGCTGGCTCTTCTTGGACAAAACCATCTTCAGTTGTGGATAAGTTCAGACCTTCTAACACTGGCTTTGCAATCTCTGCCAGGTCTCCTCCAGAAGTCTCATCCATCAAACTTGAGCTTTTCTCTAGCGGTTTATATTTTGGTTTCTCATACTCCATGTCCTCTACAGAAGTAGATGAAGAAGTAGAGCTCCCCAATTTAAGATCTTTAAGGTTTTCACCTGGTTTGCCATCCATCAAACCTTTGTTTCTTTCGAACAATGTGCCACTTAGATTATCCACTTGATCACTCTCCAGAGTATTCTTCATGGAACTCAGTACATCTGGGAAAGAAATGTCATTTCCAGGCCCCGATTGCATCTCTTTACCATCTTTTTCTTCTAAAGTTTGGTTTAAATCCTTCAACCCATCCAAAATTCCATCGAAGTAGTCAGTTGGCTCAATAGTTCGTAATGGAGAAGTTTCTACAATCACATCAGTCATTTGAGTCACGTTAGCCTTAGGAACTGCCACTTCCTTCTTATTGTCTTCTGCTTCTGGAAGTTCACTTACTTGACCATCTTTGTTCTGTTCAACCAGTTCCTCTATGACTACATGCTTCCCATCATTTATGTTCCCATTGTCAAATCCCTGCAACCCAGCTTCTACAAAAAGATCATCGGAAATTGATTCAGCATCCTGATTAAAACTCTGAAATTGATCGGCTGTCAAAGGAGTTCCGTTTGGCGACGCTGATGACGAGCTGTGAGGTTGAGTAGAAATTGTACCCAGTGGGTACTGCTCCAATAACACATCAGTGCTATGCTCCCCTGGCAGCAACTTAGCAGGACCTAACACTCTATTTTCTTGGATTATATCTCGCACAATCTCCCGCACAGTGTAGAAAGACCCACCAACTTCCTTGTGAGTAAGATTAAGAGAAGGGAAACTGCCATTGTTCAGACTTTGGTACCTGAAAGCAAGAATGTATGAAGTGATTGGCACATCCAATTGAATGCACCAACTTCGAGAAATCTGGAAACTGATACTGGATATATATATATATATATATATATATATATATTTTAAAAAGATAGAAAATGACATAGCCAATATAAGTTAGCTCTAAAGCTTGGTCATAAGATGAAAACAAAGCTAATGGCTGTATTTTTCTGGTTGCATTCATAATTAACGTTAATGAAGCCACATTATATTAACACGAAAGATAGCATCATCAATTTCCTGGAAAATACATAAAAGTCAAGCACTGAGTCTTTTGAATCAATATCTCAGCTGAATTATAAATGTACCAGCATGCATTCACGCATATTCAACTCTCCATGCAAAGCACAAGTTTAACACTGCAATTCACTTCTGACGCGAAGTAAGGGAAGAGAAGAGTCATAGGCCTAAATTACTTCTTTATGAAGGACGCAACCATTTCCTTCCTCTCTTCCTTTGAACGCCGAATCCTGGACTTCTTTCCTCCAGACTCATTGGACTTAGCCAGGGCAAATGTCTGACCAATCCAGCTACCTTTCACCACATTCATGATGCTCAAAACGTCAACCTTTGAGCATCTGCTTCTACATGTTCCATGACCAAAATCAGGGATTTAGCACAACAGGTATACAGTAATCCTGGAAAAAGCTAGAAACTAATGAATCATGATGCAGTACCAAACGAGGAATTTCATAATGCGTTGGTGCTTTAGTTCCACTCACTACCAGTTTTTTTTTTTCTAATTATTCAAGAACATGAAAGCACCCCCAGACCTTTCAAATGGTATGCATGTTTAGTGATTCGAGAAACAAACAATCCCAATACTATAATTCTTCTTCAAAAGATTCCAAAAAGTTTTTGTCATCCAATATCTCTCACTCGCTATAATCCCCAAAATACATATGTAATCACAATCTTAAGAGAACAAATAAAAAATGCATTACACACATTTCAAATTAAGAAAATAGACTCGAGTGAAAAATATTCCTTCTCAAACTACAAATACTATGAAAAACTTTAAAAACCACATTCCCGCTTCCAAACTTGCAGAGAAAATTTTCCACAACAACACAAACATCCACTTCTTCAACATCCAACCAAATGTCCACTAACACCAAAACATTTCCCACAAAGAGAAAAGACCCAAAAATACACCAGCACGGTAACATTCCGACAAAGAGGAAGCCCAATTTGTCGAAATTCGTAACAACCCTGAACGAGGAATGGACATTAAAGAAAGCTAAAAAGGGACGCAACGAAATTCATCGACTAAGGAAGAAGAGCCAACACTTCATAATTACGGCCGGCAGAAAAGAAAAATGACAGCGAAATAAAACCAAAGGTTGCTTGAATTTCAGCTAAAGATGGTACCTTTACACAGAAAATGAGCAGAAAAGAAGCACAAGAAGGAAAAACATGAAGTATATGAAGGACAGTGAGTGAGAGGGAGTGTGATGTTACCCGATTGGTGTTCAAGGTGAGTGACAAGGAGAGTATCCTTTTTGTTGGGGGGAGAGCGACAAGATAGTGTATTTCTGGGAAGACAGAGCCACAAAGTTTGTTTATAGAGTCTGGGTTTTGGGCACACTACTCACTTTTGTTAAAACCCTAAACAGTAAACAGAGTACAAACAAAGATAAGGGTTTTTAGGAAATGTAAACTCACGCCATTAACATCTCCAATTGGTTGCAAGCGAAGGCGGGAGGGTTTATGATTTCTGTCAGGCTTTGGGGTGATAATCATAAAATTTATTCAAATGGGTCGGGTGGATCTTATCGGGTCCTGATCAGATGGCCCCTATCAACAAACCAAAAACCCATGCTTACAAAATTGAGCAACGGACCTGATCTGTAACCAAAAGAGAACAACGGGCCTGATCTGTACCCAAAACAGAACAACAGGCCTGATCTGTATCCCAAGGCTAAAATTCCTTTTCAGCCCCTAATCTTTTCTAATTGTCGATTTAGCTCCTGTACTTCTATTTGACTTAATTGCATACTTTAATTTGTAGTTTACGGCCAAGTTATCCCCTTAACAGCGGGATAATTTTGAAGGTTATCCCCCCAGTGTAGATTTGTATAAATTTACCCCTGCTTGTAGTGTCTTAATACTAAGGGAGTTAGGGAGAATAGCCGTGTACTCCCAAAATAATATGTGTTTTTATTTCCAAGCAAATTATTGGTTGTTGATCCAGGGACTGGTGCTCCAACGCAAGCAATGAAAAAGAAAATGGAAACAGAGAGAAGTGAAAGGATTGTATGGAACAAGCTATTATTACTTTTCTGAACAACATTGCCTCTACATCTCTCAAAGAATATACATACAATGGTTAAAGAATTGTGTTTGGTAACTCGTACTAAATATGTTGAAACTGTAAAGAAAGAATAGAAAATTGATCGATACTCTCAAATCCTGATTTACGTTGTCGATTGAAAAATTCAGAGCAAAAAATGTGCAAACGCTACTCAGCTGCAATCATGGGGAAGCCGGTTTTCTTCCTTCCATCCACTCCACAAGTGCAGCAGCAACATGTAAGGTGAAATGAGACAATCATCGGAATCTGTATTGAAGCTGTTGCTAAAAATTAGAGCTTCTCCATCTGCAAAATCATCCCCATTTCCCAATTTGTGGAAACGTAGGTTCAGTAGCTGTGTTAGGAGTTTGAAAAAGTTAGAATGGACCATTTACTCTCCAGATTAAGAGCTTCCTATCTCCTTCGCCCAAGAGGCTTTTGTCTGTATCCAGATTTCATCCTTTCGTATAATTTCTCTCTCGTTTTTCTCTTCTTATCCATCTTCAGCCTGTATCTTTCTTCCCTCTCTCTCTCATAAATCCCTTGCCAGTGCACTTCCCCTGTAAATGGCCACAACCATCTGTCCCTTGGATGGTCTCCATCATCTGCGGCCTCTGCAAAATCTTCATCCATACTCTTCAATAATGTAAAATTGAAGTACTTTTCCCATATAAACCCTCTTCTCTGTTCAATTGTGTGTTGCTCTTTGAAAAAACCCGTGCGTGGATCTATGTAGACCATCTTCCTTGCACTGTGATATGCCCAGACATTAACAAGGAGTTCTAACATTCGACAGTAACAGTGCTTTTCCTGCTCATCATTGAAGAAACAAATTTAAGTAAATGAGTTGGTGGTTGTTCACCCTTTGAAGCATCAAAACACAGCACGTATATTTAAGCTTCTTACCTCAAGCTCAGAAGAGCTGAACAAGCATCTGGAAACCTGGCTAGAATTAGTATGCAAGGCATCAAGAGAATCAACAAACATCCTGCAGATAAATTTACAATAAAAGAAATCAGTTATTGGATTTAGATTACAGTTGCTGTAGCTTCCTTCAACATTAGATTTCAAAATGGGACAGCAAGTAAATATCTTTGTAAGTTACCGTGAAAACATAACAAACTCTAGAAAAGAGGTTGTTGGCATAACCCAGCTATGCAGTGCAGACCAGTGACCTCCGTCTTTCGGCATTGGGGGAAGAGCATCTATATGTGATGGCAAGGCATACATCTGGTGGAAAGCATCTTGAAAAGCAGTTCTGTTGACACATTCAGAATCAACGTCAGTTAAATTCCAAGCAGTCTTACGGCATTGACAAACAAAAATTATTAAGAATAACCTCATCGCATTCATTAAACTCCACAAATCAAGGCCCATAGATACGGGTAAAAGCAAGTTGCCTTCATCACTCCACTCACTCCTCCACCCCTCCCCCGTCTCTCCCTCTATTTGGCTAAAAAAGAATTAAGTTGTGAAAGCAGATTTTGTTATTCAATGGCGCACTATACTCCCAAAGTAAAGAATTTCCTTCCATTGGTCGTGAAATGTGGTGAGGCTATTTTTATAGCAGAACACCGATCTAAATGAGCAACTATAGTATGATAAAGTTGATTATCAACATCACAAGTCATTAAGAAATGCTATTGCAAAGTGGGAGGTCATAAATCACATAGTATTGGTAAACAATTTTGATAAGGACCAGGGACCTTCATGATATCTACAAGAACAAGCTTTAAGAAGACTCTACATCTTTAAATTTATGAAAACAATGACACGTCGAAGACCAGATCATAGAAGAGGTGGCATGGTAAAACACATAAGAAATGAACCATGTAAAAAAATAAGAGAGGAGAATCAACTCAACAAACCTGCAGTGCCCTCCATTTAATATATCACACATGGACCAAAATGTAAGCTCATCATTGCCTCCAGTAACTCCACCAACCATGTCCAAGCGTGCCCAAAAGTACATTACATCCCCAGTTTCCTTCTGTATCATTTCTTCCAGAACTTTTTCAGCTTTAATAGATAGTGAAACCTACACCAAGAGGAAGAGGAGAAGGCCTTAAGATACTCTATGATAAACCAACAAATAATTCAAGCAATAACAGACCAAGTTTGTTGTCAACTATGCTAAGCCACAACAATGAAAAATCAAATGCTAAATCCATTTCTTACAACAAATAACTCAAGACCATCAGAAATTTCCTTTTTTTTCTTCTGCCTCTTCTTTAGAGAGCTCACTATAATTTAGACAATGAGCTTAATTTCAAAACCAAATATCCAAGAATGAACAATTACGAAAAGGATGAACAATAGAATACCACAATAAAAGATACCTTCCTACCAGCAGCACGCCATGATTGAAACCCAATCCAAGGTCTCCCATGAATGTTATCCACCTTGTTTGCAATAGAAAACATTCCTCCAATTTCACAAAGTATATTCCGGTAGTAAGTCTCATTCAAAAGGGGAAGCCGAGCAACTGCATCCACATCATCTGATCTCAGTCGCCGTTCCTTTGTGGACTGAGAGATAAAAAAGAAGAATAAGAAAGCAACACTAGTCAAATTATTGCTCTTAGGTGGCCTACAAAGACAGTTCCCAGTCAATCTGAGTGCAAAAACAAACAGATCCTCTAACTATGGATCTAGATAACATGGAGTGATACACAGAAATATGTTGAAAAATAATAGATAAGACAGCCCCATAACACAAGGGAAAAAAAAGAATTGTCACATGACAACAAGATAAGTTAGAAATGAGGATACAAGCAACTCACAAGACTTAAGCCACGGTACAGGGAGCCATGGTGCAAAAAGGGCCAGGACCCAGCTCCATCGTATATCTCATATATGCATACTGGTTGACCTGTCCTTTCTAGCTCTCCCTCGTCCCTCTCATTTGCTTCAAACTTGAGTTTTTCAGATTTTCGAGCATTGCGATATATGTCATCCCACAAGCCAGGATCTTTATCCATTCTTAGGTCAATCTACAGATCAGGGAAGAAAACATCCCATTTCAACTGTCTTTTGTAAAAGAGAATAACAATTCATAAAATCGAGGTGACACCTGACTAGGATTTAGGCAGAGTTCAAAGAAAATCAATAAAGCGCAACATACCTCCTCCAATTCTAACCTCTCATATTCTTCAATGCTTTCTATCTCCCTCAAAACGTCCCAATCTGATTCAGTTGGGACATCTTGCACTACAATCTCAGTGTCATTCTCGAAGGGATTTGTTGAAGTGACAAGATCAGTCAACTTTTCCTCGAGAGAATAAACAATATTAGACTCTTCAGAAGAAATATCTGTATCATCCATGCCAAACAAATCATCTATATCCGGTTCTGTTTCCTTCCTAAACAGGTTCCATTCCCATATCTTCTGCTGAATCTCAGAGACAGGACCTGGCAACAAGGTGTCTGATGGAAAACTGAGCACATTCTCCAAAAGTCTGGCATAGCCTGTTATACATTCTGATGCAAGCATGTTCTTAGCAAGTAATCTCCCAGAGGAAGCAACAGCTTGAGCAAGTTTAGAAAGTTTTCCTTCTGAGACCAAAAGAGAGAAAGCCCGCATCAAATCTTCACCATTATACTTTGAGAAAAATATCCCATTGGCTCCATCAATAACCTGTAGTTTTCAATTTTTTAATGACTCAATTGAAAGATAGAGCACATACAAGGAGAGACAGAAACTCCTGTAAAAGCAAAGAACCAACACCAGAAAAGGATAGCAGGACTCACATATTTATTCATTAGAGGAAAATCTGGAACAATGACAGGAATTCCAAAAGTCATGGCTCTGAGAAGTAAAGGAGGGAAGCTCTGTTCATCTTGGGAAGAACAATAAAGAACTATGTCCGCCATTGATAATACACTGTTTACATCCCCATTCAGGCCATAATGCCTTACGGAATCATGGCTAAGCCCCAGACGAGAAGCAACTTCCTAAAGAAAACAAAAATTAGCTATATCATAAGATACAAAGTTGTCTACTTCAACACTGCAGAAAAAAATTCAGAAGTTTCCACATCAAGATTCCTTTTATGCTGTCATCAAAAAGAACAAAACAACACAGAACAAGAGTAGACTGAATGAAGTTAAACAAGGAGTAAGTTAACACAAGGATGAAATAGCCAAATGCGAGATTTCAGACAAATGGAAAAGTGGATGAAATGGCAAAAAGCTGAATTCACACTCTCCTTTCGCCACCTTATGCACATAGTCACTCCGTCAATTCGACATTTGCAACTAGTCAACCGCATCACTTAACATAAGCATTACAGGTAAACAGCTAGAAACAACAATTGCATCGAGAACCAAAAAGCTAAGGGCTACCTGTAAAGTATCACCATCAGTGGAATTACCACATAAGAAAGCAAATTTAACTGGTACTCCAGCATCATTTCTCCTTGAATATTTGACTAGAAGAGGTCCAAGGGTATGCATTGCCACACTGTAGTCCCATGAAAGCTCATCAAAAAACAAAGAACTCCCAAGAACCAAAACCACCAAATCATCTTTACTGAATCCATCCTCCACCCTTAATTGTTGCTTTGCATGGGTCTTAATATAACTTTCAGCAGCCCAAACATCCACTGGTGATCCAGGAATCACAAAGAAGTTTCCAGTGTCAAGAACACTATATAACATCTGATACAGAAAGGCATATAAAATTGAGAAGAAGCATAAGATCATTTACACAATGCTGACAAACAATACAGAATGGTGGCATGAAGAGATGAATATATTTACCGGGAAAATAAAATCTGAAAATATAACAGCATTAGCCCTGCTAAAAGCATCTCTCCAATGAGAGACAAGAAGCTCCCAACCCATTTCCTCATACACAGGGAGACGATTCGCAAGGGTGTCTTCTTGAATTATCCATATAAGTGGTATTGAAGAAAAAGGCTCCTGCATAAGGCTGCATAAATATAAAATTCACTAATCATAGCATCTCGAACTAAGACTATAGACTATAATGATTTCGTATTAGAATCTCAAACTAATATGGGTTTCAGGATACTATGGTTTAGCGCAGACTATTTGGGTCCCATACCATGTTATTGATATCTACCAACCTCATCTCAATATCATACTCCTCCAGTAACTACTATCAAAGTGCTGATTAAAAACAAATCAAATTTTATCTTAGCAATTGTCATTGCTGGCATTATCCTGAGTCAATTCTTTAAGTTTTTGTTTTAAAAAAAATCCAAATAAGGCCTTTTATCTTTTTGTTTGTGAAGAAACAACATCTTCACACCCTGAGAAGTAACAACCACACATGGTAAAGGACATTTCACATAACTTTCCTACAGCTACATGTACAAGGAATTTCATTGTGAGGGGTAAAGAGAAAAGTCTTATGGACAAAAGTTTTAAGTATATTCATGTTTGTTTCCAGTCACTACTGGGTGAACCAGACCAAATGCCAAACAGTGAAGATATGGAGAAATTCTCATACAAATTAGGCATTCTACGAAGGGGAAAGGAACCTCTATGTGTAAAAACAGAAAAGCATTCGATAACAGTAGAAATAATCATTTTTTAATAATAAATTCAAAAGATGTAGATAAGCAGTGATTAGAGCCACACAAATGCAGGCAAGCATTATCTCAGGCAATGATTAACTCGGTCAGGAGAACTCTTTAACAAGAATAAAAGCCTTGATGAGCTACACATAGAATGAGTCCCACGCACCTTGAAATAGCCTCTTTGGCTTGAAGGGAACTAACAATAATACCTTCAAAACTGCAGAAAATGCACATATAAATCAATCATACCCAGACATTTTTCCATAAATAAATAAATCAGCGTCAAAAGGAAAAACCAGGAACCAAAATAGAGGCAAACCGTAACATAACAAAAAGAACCCTACATTGACCAATCAACAAGGGCATATTGCTCTGATCCTAAAACCGAAACATGGCCGCCTATTTGCTCCCACAATGAACTTGCTTTACCATCCTCGACTGCATATATCTGCCAAATGCGTTTTGTGAGATACATAAGCCTTTGCCAGCAAATGAAAATAATGGTACAAGCAACTATCATTGCGAAAATACTTGAGCAAGGCTAGTACAAATGGCTATGATAACATTAGCTGCAAACAACAAAAAAATCAAAATGTACAAAGAAGGTCCCGAGCAATTAACCTTAATTGAATAACCAAGAAGCCGCAAGTTCTTCGTCACTGTAAGTAACATCAATGTCTGGGGATCTTTCTTCATGTTCCCTAAGATCTGCCAATCACCAGAACACCCAGATTAAAACAAAACGCATTCAAGCCACTACAAGCAAAAATACATGCAGCAATTGGTAATGCCGTCCTACTAACTACTTGAAAATAAACAAATTTGTGATCAGTGGATTACAACTAATCTCATTAACACTTTCTTCACACCATCTATATCACCAGAAACATCACACTCTAGGAGTCGTGCATGAATTATCTTTAATTTAGATCCCGCCATCACTCCTCGGATTTAGACAATAAACTTTCGTCTTACTAAAATGGAGCAAACTCTTAAGCAATAACAATCACTACCATCAATATGTACTAATTTCGTCGCTAAAAGTGTTACTGCGATTAACGGTTAGAGAAATGTACTAGTTGCAGAACCTGAAACAAAGAGAATGCGAACCGTTACAAAGTAGTACAACTTACAAGAGCGAGGCGAGGGGCCCGCAGCCCCACTCTTCCGGCCTGCGTCCGGAGGTGATCGAGCCCCCGGCCCTCCGCCAGCCGCCGCGATCCTTCTCCGGGGACAAATTTCAACGTGGCACCGAACCGCAAGCCCTCCCGAACCGATCTCTTGTGCCGATGCTCATGCTCACTGCCACTTCTGCTGCTACTAAACACCGTCCTCGCAATCGAGCTCTGCAAGACCATCGACGCCATAGCAAACGCAAACACCGCGAAGAAGATGAGGAAATAGAACAAGTACACGCCCCGCAGGGGCAGGCAGCTGAACAGGCCCCGGCGGCTGGCTCGGCTCGCGGCGTTGAGGCGCCATCGGCTGCGGAGGGAGGCGCGATCTGGTACGGATTTGGCGGCCTTGGTGCCGGCGGTGGTGGTGTTGTTCGGGTTCCGCTTGAAGAGGAGGCGGTCGCGGATCGAGCCCAGTGATTTCTCGCTGTTGCTTCCGTTGCCGCCATTGGCGGTGGTGGAGGCGGCGGCGGATTCGTCGAGTTCGGGAAGGGATGGGGCAGGGAACATGAGAGACGGAGTGGTGTGTGTGTTGTATTCTTCTTCGTGTCCGTGTTCTCTCGTTAAAGTGAAGGGAAATGAATTTTGGTTAGTTAAAAGGTTGAAAGCAAATTTGTGTGTTTGTTTTTGGAGAAAATGCGTTGCAGTTAGTGCCTTGTTGTGAGTTTCTCTGTAGAATGTGAAACTTTTGTGAGTGAGAGAGAGCGGGTAGGAGAGACTGTTCTGTGTGATGGGAGAGATTCAAGTGTTCTTAAAAGAATACAGTTGTTTTTTTGGCTTTTCTGTGTTTGTTACTTCGTTTGCGTTTGCAATCCCGTGTTGACTGTATATCTATATATTTGTAATAAATTCAAATTTAGGCTTTGTATTATCAATTTATCCTCTATTGTTTAATGAAATATGATTGGATTTTGATTTGATTGGATAAACAGGACTCGAAGATTGACAACTTGGTTGGAAAACAACCGATTTTAGGAAATGCTTTAATGGAGGACCATTACTACATCATATGATTCACATTATTAGATACCATGCCTTAGTAGGTGGAACCCCCCCACAAGGGCCTTTTCCTGCATTTAAAGCTTCTTCACTTTGACAATGTTTGATCGCAAATCACTAATATTATATCTTTTAGATGCAAGACGTTGCTATTGCATCTGACAGTAACATTTCTTTGTACAACTATAAAATTTTAAGAGAGCAGGACCATCAAAATCGGCAAGTGGCCGGCATTTAAATTTCTGTTGGAACGTTGTTATTGATTGTAGAAATTAGTTACCATATTTTTGTATATCACAATTAATTAATACGGTTAAGATACTACTAACCAGCATCAAGAATGCAACAAGTTTTTGTCGGTGGGATGATCACGAGGAAAAAAATAGTTGATTTAGGATTGAGACATAAATTTATTTATGAAACAATTTAGACAACTATTTCTTTTCTTTTCTTCCCTTTTTCGAAATCCACATGTCTGGCAGATTAATGCCTGTCTATCTTTATTTGGATATTTTATTTGGTCCTGCTTTTCCAATGTAAAACTAATCAAAATATTCATTGACTAGATTAATTAGCGCTACGTTTTGTTTGGTTACGATGATAAAACTTAAAAGCAATAAAGCTACACTAAGGCCCAGAATGAGCCCGCAGGGGCATATCTTCATGCAACCGGTGGATTGGACAAACCAACGAATTCGCCTTGCGAGTTAATTTCTTTGGTCCTTACTCTGCTCCGTTCCGTAGTTCAAATCCACAAGAGTACCGAACTTAATTTCCGTTCGTTGGTCCAATTAATGAATTTTCAACAATCATTCATGTCAAATCACATTTAATATAGAACACATCAGATGGGACCAAATACTTAAGAGAGAAATGGGACCAAATAGCGTCAATCTTATGCTCTCGTACGCAATTTCAAATGCTACCAAATATACCAAGGAATTTTGACCACTCCCGAAACAAACATCCCGATATCTCATTTATTACATTATCTTAAAAATTATAAAATATAGAAAAGAAAGTAGAAAAGAATACAATTTTTTGAGTCTCCATTTATGATATAAGAAAACAATGAAGAAAAGAAGCAATACTTTAATTCCTTATCCACTAATGCTGGAAAATCAAGCAGGTGGGGCAGACAAAACAACTTGGGCAGATAGTTACGCACTGAATGAAAAACTAGCAGGCCCACCACTAGTACGAAGCGGGGGCACACAATGGCTTTGTTATTCTTTGCTATTAATTTGGATTTGGGGGTTCTTGCAAGTTAGACACCATAACTTGCATGTTCTGCACCATCTCTATACCCAAAATCAAACGACAATGAAGCAGACGCGAAGCGACAAAGCGTTATAGCGTGTGTGGCCTACCAGCAGATGCTACCTGAACAAGGACACCAAATCCGAACATGACTCTGCCGCCTTTCAACTGTTTTTTGGTCCTAACTACGATAGTGATCCAAAAAGTTGTCGCTTCCTCTTTTTTACTACCCTTACTTTTTTTCCGTCCGTACCTTCGCTAGAGCTGGCACTTGGGGGTTAGATGCTCCTTAATGTAGAAGCAGTATCACAGTATTACCTTTTGCCCGCCAGATCTACAATTGAGGTTGCCCTTTAGAACCACAAATCGGAGCAAACCATACGGCAAAAACAGGTAGAATTGAAATGAAATTAATAGGTTAGGTTTAAGGCATGTGAACTTGGCCGTCAATGAAGAGCAATGCACGGACAATTTCACAACAGAGACGAAAATCTAAATTTGAGCCCAGAAAAACAAATGGGGACATAAGGAAAATAATTACATACAGACGAATATATGGTGCCGTGGAAAGAATTCTGATGTGACATATCTGGAGCTCAGATGTATTACAGCTATACTGAGATGAGAATCCTGTCGCTGATGGCTATGACCTTGCTACGAATAAGCAGGCTTATGCAAATACGGTAATAGCTTGCCTGTTTCCCCTTGTAAGGGATATTTGTTGTTTATTGCTTATTGAATAAAAGTCATTGCATAAATATGATACATGAACTATGGCTGTCAATTATTACTCGCAGGCAACTTGCATACCTTTTTCTTCCCTCCTTCATTCGTCATCGTCAGGACAAGCTTCAAGAAACTGTCTTATCTTCAATCTTTCCGCTGTGTTTAGATCTGGATCAGCACCAGTTAACCTCTCTCGCAATGCAGCACTGGCACTATCCGCATCATTGGCAAGAACCTGGCAGAAGTAGATTAGAGCACCCCCAATAAATTCCAAAGAGGTGTATAAGGGGAGGAACCTCGTTTATCAACCGTGCAAAATACTCCAAATTTCAAACTGCTATTACAATAATGATAACAAAGACATAATCCAGAGAGCTGAACCGTACTTGAACATAGTTGTTAACATGGCCGTCTTTGTTGGGGGCAGTAACCTGCTCATAGTTGTTGCAAGTCCACTCGCCGTCGATAATGTACTTGTACTCATAGCGTCCTTCCTGTTGAAGAACGACTAGTAAATTGCTATTCTGTCATGAGAAATTTGCTGATTGCAGTATAGCTTTATCTCAGGAAAAGAAGAAACTTACGAACAATTCCCTCCTGAGAATCCACAAACCCTGTTCCTCATCAAATTTCAAAGGAATTCTCTGGGAACACAAGGGAAACATACGGCAGGGCATTAATATGGTTAGAGAAAGGGCAAATGGACCGAAGATTGCTCAACCATAAGAAACGGAGACGGGGAGGTTCAGGTTTTTCTTCCAGTATACTGGAATGAAGATTGATTCGAAACTTAATGAACAATGATTAATATACAGTTAATCAGTTATTAATGGAAATTGAAATTCCAGTCCAAACCAAGGATGTTTTTTGGTGCCTATAATTCAATATTGGAAAGTAAATTTGACCAGGCTTCCTCCACGATGCACATTTCAATGGATTTATCCTGTCTATATGATTGTTTATGAAGATAGCAATTTCTACACTACTTTTGGTCATCTACCAATTGATAGGTTAGAGATTCACCTCGTACAAGTATCATCTTATCATGATATCATATAATGCCTGCAAGGAATACATAAAGGAACCTTAAGGACATGCAGGCAGTTTTAGGGCAAACCTATGTGCCATTATTTTTGTCCCTAAACCGCTGAAACTTCAGTGCTTCTACTGCGAAAGAAGGTCCTATTTTCTGAAGATCACAAGTGAGTCATTCAACCGAATCCCTACATGTTAGACCGGAAAGCAGCAGTCATTACCTGTCCCCATCCAATATCAAGTCCAGAAATTTCCACAGTTGTACAGTTGGGATCTTTCCATGTCAAAATGACAGGTTTCTTCTTGAGGCCTGTAAGCTTTCAGATAAGAAAAACATATGTTAAATTGATATGTTATAAGTTCACAAGAAGCAGAAAGCATATCGCCAAAGACATCATGCAATAAGATATCTAGAAACTAAATGAACAAGAATCTGCAGTGTAATCAATGACAAGCATAAACCTCTCTTATTAAATGTAGGGGCCATGCGAACAGAGGAAGCCAGAATATGTGTATTTGGAAAGAAAACCATGTATGATGTATAGGTCGCAATACGGAAAAGGAAAATAACTCACTATATCAGCACTTGCACTCTTTATAGCTTCCAACTTTGGGAAGCATGATCGTTTGCCCTGCAAGAAAAGCAGCCATCAAATATGTTATTCAGTTGTTATATACTACTTTTTCATGAAACCAGGGCATTGAAGCTAGCAATATTTGAACAATAATCAACGCACTTCATGATCATTGATCATACTAGATCTTTAAATTGGAGACAATGCGTGTTTTCCTAGCCAACCATTATCAACACAAATGACCTTCGACAGGCAATAGGGGGAAAGGAATTTCATAAGCTGTTACCAGTAGCAAATCATGCGCTTCACTTAGTTTGTAGCCTTGAACCCAGTACATGTACGCCATCTGTGGTGCATTACATACGTTAGTATACTAGCCACGAAAAAATGAAATCCCTATCATCTGAACTGAATGTAATCCAATGTAAAAGTCCAATATTTATGAAAACCTAATGCATGTTTATCAGATATTCGCAGGTTTGCCTAGTAAATTTAAAAGGCAACCCACAGCTACATCTGGGGCACAGGTGATTCGGATATTCTCTGAGGTTCTTTTGGCTCATGGTGATTATTAAAGAGAATGGGACACAAAAATATTTAAAATTTTAAGCAAAAAGGACACAGATCAGAAATAAAACAGCCACACGCACCGCAGCAGCGGGAGCTCTTCCTAGTCCAGCAGTGCAATGTATATATGTTACACCCCCATTCCGGTTTATAGCTTTGTACAGTTTACTAATCACGGCAGGAAGCCGTATCCGTAAATCAAATGCATCAAAGTCCCTGCCAAAAGTAAGTATTAGCTGCAGTCTGAAGTGAGAAATTGAAATTTACATATCTCGTAAAAATTGTGCATTCCAATTTACATCACTGTCAATGCAGTAATGCCAGCTATGTGATTACACACTTAACTGAAGTTCACAAAATGATTTAGCATAACGGTAAACACACGTAATAATTGTTGCACTAGTAACAACTAAGTAGAGAGAGTTGAAAATGATTTAGAATAACAGTCATTGACATAATTGCACAAATTTAAACTTCAATAAAAATAGTTTTGGGTGAACAAATACTATCTACCCAGTTCTTTTGGCTCTTTAAACTTCAATTATTGACTCTTTTGGCTAACAGTTGTGAAATTTTAATGACTGACCTTACAGAAGCGCGCAAGTGTTCAATGTCACCACATGCCCTGGCATACTCACGAATGGCACTAATATCCACCCCAAAATATCTGGAACAGTTGTAAGGAAATTGAACGAATTTTTCATATGCTGAAGGAAGCAGTGATCTCAATGCTTCAGCAGTTGCATATCAAGAAACAACGAACTAATACATAAGAACAAAAATCTAAGCTTCCCCACAAAGCTAATTCAAATGGACTTAATCCTTTCTTTTTTGTCTTAGACCTTAATCCTAGTCACTCTAAAGAATCAAAAGCATAAAATTGAAACCAAGTTATGCAGGATACTCCAAGTCTGAATCCTGCTGCAAGCAAAATATGGTTTTCACTCCAATTTTTCGAAGCTTGTCAACATCTTCTGGAGTCTAGCCATTTGAAACAAAATAATCAAAATTGCAAATAGTCAAGAGTTCATAATTACTTCATATATGTAGTCATTCAAGGATTGAGAATCACCTGCAGGCATGATCCAACAATCAACTCTGGAGTGATGAAGTTGTAATTCATTCCTAGCTCATGCCTGTAGGTCAAAACTGTACTACAGAATATTATTCCAACCCAAATAAACTAAACCATTGTAAAAATGCTGATCAAACTAAACCAAGAAACAAAGCAGCATTTGTATGGCCTTCACACTGAGACGACCACTTTGTGGTCCACTTACAACACTTAAGTTCACCCAAAAACCAAAAGTCAGAAATAAGGCCCGCACTTATCAGCAACAGAACTCAGAGATGAACAAATATGCAACTACTTCAGGGACAAATCATCAAGTAGTTCTTATGCATTAGCTTAAAGAAAGAACCGCGGTGCTATCGAACTCACCAGCACCCATAGCTTGCGTCATGTTATGACTATAGATTTCTGATTTCTCCTTTTCCTCGTCCACATCAGCACCGCTTGCTTCGGCACTCGGTGGGGAACCAGGTATTGCCTATACACAACAAGCATCACATAATTTTTGTTAACATTAGTGGAAATGTTAACGGTAGGTCTCAGATACTTTGGG
The DNA here is from genome assembly GCA_028386065.3 of Turnera subulata. Taxonomy (NCBI): domain Eukaryota; kingdom Viridiplantae; phylum Streptophyta; class Magnoliopsida; order Malpighiales; family Passifloraceae; genus Turnera; species Turnera subulata. Next base: position 45,276 of record JAKUCV010003849.1, read on the forward strand.
CTTTAGAAAATAACACAAAGAACAGCTTCATTAGTTCATGTAATCCATTATTTTTAGAAACAAAAAAAGGCCAGATACAGTCACTGACTAGCTTGAAACAATTTCTTCGAAAAACAAACAACTACGTCAATGGCCGTGAGTCATCAAAAGTCAAAACTACTCTGTTTTACGTAGAAGAAACAGCTTGAGCAGCTGCGTTTGTATTGTAGATTAAAAAATACAACAGAACTCGAAAAGAATCTAAGATCCGTATAAATATATCTCCATTAATTCACCGACAAAATAAGAAAACTTAAATGAAAAAATATCTAACGCATTTGAACCGAAGCAAGAGAATCAAAACGTTAAAACAAGGACGGAATCTGGAGATCTGTTAAAGTTACCTTAATCGTCAAGTTCCGCGGACGACCGTTACGACTCGCCATTCCCTGCTGCGAATCATAAAACCAAGCATTTCACTATACCGAAACATTTAACTATACACAAACGACGACTAACAGAACTGAGGCAAAATGTAAACACCATATTAACGGCGGCGAAGAACGGTGAAGGTTTTCTACGCTGCAACTTGACGCCTTGCAAAGGCAAAGCAGAGGATCTGCAAACAAAACGGCAACAAAACTAAGCGCATTAATCAACTAGTTAAGTATTCGAGATAAAACGGTCATTGAAATCAAAGATTTCACCTAGGAAGAGACTGGAGGCAATTCATTATAGGGAAATATCAGGGAAGTTAGTGAGTGTGGGTTTTTTTTTTTTTTTTTTTTTTTTTTTTGCTTTTGAATCGAATGATACTCTCTCTCTCTCTCGCTGTGATTGATTTTTTTCGTTTTTGTTCGTAGGATGTTGATATTTTCAGGGGGAGGAGGATATATAGGTGGAGGTTGTGTGGGGTATAAAGGGGGCTGCCTTTTCAAAGATTCTCGGAAATGCCATTGCGTTTTCTGGTGGTGGGGCGAATGGCCACGGGCGAGGGCGATGGGTACTGTGTCGGTCTATTAAGGCGGGGCCCGCAGCGCGGGAGAGTGAAGAGCGTACGTTAATTTCGGATCTGGGAAAACATGAGAAGAAAGTAGATATTATATGATTCCCGCGAGCGCCAAGACCGAACGTTATTCGGCGGGCCCGGTTTGTTGTGTTCCAAAGCGGGAAACGACGACGTGTAGCTCTCTTATGGGTAACGGTAGATTTTCTTTCTTTTTTTGTTTACCGGTTGTGGTCAATTGTCAGGGGTGAATATTATATTATTAATCCAATAATTTTCATATATCTATCAAAAAAATAATAAAAATATCCTCACATTTTATGTGGAGTAAACATTGAAAGGTCGACTATCAATAACGGGTCAAGCAATATATAATTTTGACTTATTAGATTCCATAAAAGCCCAGTGAGAAAAGTAAACGAATACCTACTGTAGAAGTGTAGATTAAGATTTATGATGATAATTCGCTAGCTAGCTATTCTTCCAAATCAAGAGGTATTCCTCTCTCCTTACGTGTCATGTACTGTAAATTGATTATTAATTTATAAATTTTCTCTCCCGTGTCTTAGGAAACATGATAAGTTCTTTAAAGAAGGAAACAAATTACCAAAATTTATGAGTATTAATGTAGTTATTAAGTAGATAATACTCAATAATTGTGGAAATTTGTATGAGTTTATTATGTGCTCTTAGGTCATAAGATAGGAAAACTCTTAATTTATTTTACTCCAGAGAGTTTAACAAAAATTAGAGTTCTCTTTCTGTCATCATTTCTTTCTTATTTGAGAGGGAAATGATGTTTCAAAGAAAACAAGTTCAGTTTGAAATTTCCATGAAATTACTCGCCAATAGTTATCAATTTTACATTATCAATACCTCATCTATAAACGGAAATCCTTATCGATATACATACATATACATATCCAAACAGTAATATATGGTGGCTGGCATTCTTGATCTGATAGCGTGATTTTCTCAACAAAGATTGATTAGGAAACAAAGTTAATCACTGGTCCACACGCTTCAACTGCCAGAGAAGATAACAACAAAAACAGTAAGAGTTCATATCCAAATTCTATCATGAAACAGTATTATATATATCCATCAGGTATTTCTATCAGTGCAACATAAACAAATTGACCCTACTCACCAATCCATTTCAATGGCTAGAGCAACCATAATCCAACCCCTTTGGCTTCCATGCCTGCTACTTCTATTCTTCGCAACTGCTGCTGTTTCTATACCACCAAGAAGAAAAATACCAGTACTTAGTGTCCATGCAGCGGATCCTAAGGCAAAAAATTCAGCCACAAATAATGTTCCCCCAGCAGTACTCTCTGAGGAGTATCAAGTATTTTATTACAATCAAACACTCGATCACTTCAACTTACAACCTCAAAGCTATGCGACTTTCCCGCAGAGATACGTAGTAAGTTTCAAGCACTGGAGAGGAGCCAATGCATCGGCACCTATATTAGTCTATATGGGCGCTGAATCGACGTTGACTGTTTCTGGTACAGGAGGATTCTTCCCTGACACCGCAGCTCGCTTTGATGCCTTACAAGTTTACATAGAGGTGAGTACAAGATTAATCTGATGATGATAGTGGGCATTTTTTTTTGGCTAGTTGGTGGTGACAGGTGATACTATTTAGTATATATATATATATATATATTTAGTATATATATATATATATATATATATATATATATATATATATATATATATAATATGTATATATAATATGTATATATATTGCCGTCGTCCCGTATTGGCATCAAATCAAAAAAATATTTTTTCATAGTACTAGTAGGCGTAACGTATGTGCATATAACATTGCTTTTTTCAGGATAGCAAAAGAAATGGGAAATAAGTAGCAATCACTTTTTGTTTAGTCATTCTCTCAATGACCTCTGATGATGTAATTATATACATTCGAAAAAACGACCTCTGATGTAAGTCACTATATATGAAAAAGTCGGGTGACACCTTTTGTATATATGTATATATATTGTCGTCGTCCCGTATTGGTATCAAGTCAAAAAATATATATATATGTATTTCATGGTAGGCGTAACGTGTGTGCATATAACATTTTTTGCTTTCTTCTTAGCAATTTCATTTTTTCAGGATACCAATAGAAATGAGAAATCAGTAGCAATCACTTTTTGTTTAGTCATTTTCTATGTAATTATATAAATACATTAAAAAACATGACCTCTTTTCGACAAAAAGAAATGGCCTCTGGTGTAAGTCATCTTCTTTATCTTTCAAAAAAGTATATAGTAGCGTTAGAAAAAAAAAAAAAGAAAGAAATGAGAAATCATTAATCCAGATGTGTTTTCTACTGATTAGGCTTTGGAGGGTGTAAACCCACAATATTTAATTAAATCAAACGAGACATAAAGTGGGAATTCTTAATCATAGACTGACAGATAAGCGCTCCATCTTATTGTCACTACTTTGTGTCTTTGTATTCGTAGATTTACGACACGTAAATTGATGTATATACTTGGTTTTCTGTTTTCACATGCAGCATCGTTTCTATGGAGAGTCAGTCCCGTTTGTAAAACAAGAACAAGCACTGGAAAATGCAACTCTTCGTGGATACTTCAACTCTGCTCAAGCATTGGAAGATTATGCAGAAATTATCATGTACATAAAGAAGGTGTTATCTGCAGAAAAAAGTCCTGTGATAGTTGTGGGAGGATCCTACGGAGGAAGTAAATAGCAAATTAACAAATTCAATTGAAGTTTGATATATATTTTTCTTTTCTTTTAAATGTAATTTGATTTGAACATGTTTCCTTTCTTTTAACAGTGCTTGCAGCATGGTTTCGCTTGAAATACCCTCACGTTGCACTAGGAGCACTGGCTTCTTCTGCTCCAATCCTTTATTTTGACAGCATTATACCACCGGAAGGTTATTTTACCGTAATGACAAAGGATTTTAAGGTAAGAAAATTATTAGTCATTAATACAACATTCATTTCTTTCTTGAGAATTATCATTAGTTAGATTTGTTTTGATTTTATTGCAGGAAACAAGTGAGAATTGCTACAAAATCATAAATGAGTCCTGGTCTGAAATCGATAGAGTTGCTGCAGCCAAAGATGGTCTTTCCATTCTATCAAAGAAATTCAAGACTTGCCAGTAAGCAGCCAGGCTTTGCAATGAATTGGAGAGTCTCACCTTGTTTTTTTTTTTTTTGTTTTGTTTCTCTTGACTTTTGTCTTTCTATATATTTGTCTTTCAGACCATTGAACTCAACTGGGGATTTGAAAGAATATCTTGTGGACCTTTATTCCACAGCAGCTCAATACGATAAGCCCCTTCATAGGATCGATATGGTCTGCAAAGGAATCGACTCAGCTCCAAAAGGAGCTGATATACTGGAGAAAATATTTGCAGGAGTTGTTAGTTACTATGGGAATGCATCCTGCTACATCCATCATGATCAAGAGAGTTTCTTCTCCGCGGAAACTATGAGGGGCTGGAGTTGGCAGGTAATGCCATTACTTTTCTTTCAACCTCTGACTCTTATAGCTAGTCATACATGCATGCATTATAGCTATCAAAATTATGACAATAATTACATAATTATGATTTTGTTTGTTTGTTTGTTGCAGGTTTGTAGCGATCTAGTGATATCAATGGGCATAGATGATAATGCTACTATGTTTCAACCAGATCCGTGGAATCTGACAGCTTTCGTTGACTACTGTAACTATCGTTACGGAGTCCCGCCTAGGCCTCATTGGATTACGACCTATTTTGGTGGTTATGTATGTCTAACTAAATTCTATATATATTATCTGATGATTGATTTGAACTTAGTCAATCTGCATTTAGCCATTATCATCTCAATGTGTTTACTTCTTACAGGATATTAAAGAGGTTCTGAGGAGGTTTGGGAGTAACATTATTTTCTCCAATGGCCTCTATGATCCTTACAGTAGCGGAGGGTAATATATGGTTTTCCTTTTGTTAATTAATTTTAGGGGATATGAGCCAGGAATCCTCCTTTTGTGTGCGTGTCTTACAATTTTGCTTTTGTACTATATGAAGGGTGTTGGAGGACATATCAGATAGCATACTGGCAGTAAAAACCCGTGAAGGTACTACAAGCCACACATATACATATTTCTTGCACAGAAAATGAAAAATTAAACAAAAAGAGCTATATGTAGCTCAGCTCAACCACAATTATTTTATTGTGCAGGTTCTCATTGCATGGACATATCGGTTCCAAGAAAAGATGATCCAGAGTGGTTAGTGTTGCAGAGAAACATAGAAATGGAGATCATCAGTGGATGGCTCCTGAAGTACTATCAGGATCTATTGGAGGAGGATGCTTCGTAGATAATTATTAGACTGCTCCAGCAAACATCCTGATCTCCTCCATTGTTTTCATATTAATTTGTTGCATTAATGGTAGAACAGTGAAACTTCAGTCAATCAAAAGCTCAAAAATCGTTGTCATGGGATTATTACATTGTTAGTAATGGATTTTGTCCTTTTGAATTTTTTTATGTTCATAACTATACATTATGAGTGTTCTGTTTACTACTAGCTAGACATGATAGACTTTAAGACATAAAAAGCGAAAGGATACAACAAAAAGAGACGTCGCCCTTATGTCCCCTTTGGTATCAATCCCATGTGTGAATTTAGCCATATTAGTAGTTTGACGATAAAACTTTCTCGGCTTTATATTTTCTACCTACACGCAAAAATGTAATTGGATTAAGAAAAGGATTAATAAACCGAGTTTTATAGCACGTATTACTGCAATTATCCGAGTTTGATTTGATAGCGTGATTTTTCTCAACAAAGATCGATTTAGAAACAAAGTAAATAAGTGGTCAAACAGTAAGACAGTAAGAGTTATACTCTACCCAAATTCTATCGTAAAACAGTAATGTATATAGTCATCAGGTCTTACTATCAGTGCAGTATAAACAAACCCAGCTTGCTCATCAATCCGTTTCAATGGCTAGAGCAACCAGAATCCAACCCCTTTGGCTTCCATGCCTGCTACTTCTATTCTTCGCAGCAACTACTGCTGTTTCCATATCACCAAGAATCAAAATACCAACACTTAGTACTCTCTCTGTCCCTCAATATAGGTCGTTTTAGGTTTTGCTTTTTGTTTCACAATATAAGTCAGTTTCAATGAGTATTAAATTAAATTTTTCCAAATTTACCCTTAACCAAAACAACTTGTATTCCTTGAGTATTTTAATCTTGTTAGGATAGTGTAAAGGATAGGTTAGTAAAATATATAGTAAAAATTAATGAGATTTAGTCTATTTAATGTTTTTCTAAATGGGTGTGCAAAAACCTTAAACGACCTATATTGAGGGACAGAGGGAGTAATAAGTTTCAATTTACAACCTCAAAGCTATGAGATTTTCTCGCAGAAATATGTACTAAGTTTCAAGCACTGGAGAGGAGCCAATGCATCAGCTCCTATGTTGGTCTTCATGGGCGACGAATCGTCGTTGCGTGTTTCTGGTACTGGATTCCTCCCTGACGCCGCAGCTCGCTTTGATGCCTTACAAGTTTACATAGAGGTGAGTAGAAGTTTAATTTGACGGTAGTATAAAAAAAAAAAATCCAGTACAAAAAAGAAGATTAGTTTGATGATATATAGTGAACATTGTTATCAATAAATTGTATTCTAAAAATTCTATGGTATTAAGATATATAATGTCTCTTGAGATTCTATTTTAAATCCTTCGAATTCTCCTACATTCTATGCCATAACATATATGTTAGCAGTAATGCATCCTTGATATGCATACTTTGGAAGAAATAATAATAATATCTCCCTCATAGTCATTCTCTCTATTCTTTGTTTCTCTTCTTCATTATCATGATATTTACCCTTTAGCATTGACACATCCAGATGAGTTTTTCTATTGATTAGGCTTTGGTGGATGTAAACCCAATATTTAATTAAATCAAACGAGACATAAAGTGGGATTTCTTAATCATAAACTGACAAATAAGACACTCAATTTTGTTCTTACTACTTTGTATTCCTAGATCTTTGTTTTAATCAACTGTATTCCTAGACTTACCGCACGTAAATTGATGTAAATACTTGATTTTCTGATTGCACGTGCAGCATCGTTTCTATGGAGAGTAAGTCCCGTTTGTAACATTTGAACAAGCATTGGAAAATGCAACTCTTCGTGGATACTTCAACTCTGCTCAAGCATTGAAAGATTATGCAGAAATTATCACGCACATAAAGAAGGAGTTATCTGCAGAAAAAAGTCCTGTTATAGTTGTGGGAGGATCCTACGGATGAAGTAAACAGCAAATTATAACAAATTCAATTGAAGTCTGATATATATTTCTCTTTTGTTTTAAATTAAATATAATTTGATTTGGACATGTTTCCTTGCTTGTTTTAACAGTGCTTGCAGCATGGTTTCGCTTGAAATACCCTCACATTACACTAGGAGCACTGGCTTCTTCTGCTCCAATCCTTTATTTTGACAACATTGTACCACCAGAGAGTTATTATTCCGTTGCCACAAAGGATTTTAAGGTAGGAAAATTATTAAAAGTCATTAACACTACTACATACATTTTTTTCTGGAGAAGTTGAACCCAAAAGAAGTAGTCAAAATCTCATCGTTAATTAGGTACGTATTGATTATTGCAGGAGTCGAGTAAGAATTGCTACAAAACCATAAAAGAGTCCTGGTCCGAAATCGATAGAGTTGTTGCAGCCAAAGACGGTCTTTCCATCCTATCAAAGAAATTCAAGACTTGCCAGTAAGCAGATAGGTTTTGCAAACAAAAGCGTTTTCTAATCATCCAATGATCTATATATATAAAACCTTATGAAATTATTATTACTTATTGCCAAATCAATTCGAGACCCTCACTTGTTTTTTTTTCTTAATTCTATTTACTTTTGTCTTCCTATCTATTTGTCTTTCAGACCATTGAACTCAACTGTGGATTTGAAACAATCTCTTGTGGACCTTTATTCCGAAGCAGCTCAATATGATAAGCCCATTCATAGGATCGATATGGTCTGCAAAGGAATTGACACAGCACCAAAAGGAGCTAATATACTAGAGAAAATATTTTCAGGAGTTGTTAATTACTATGGGAAATTTGTATCTTGCTACGTTAATAATGATCAAGCGAATTTCTTCACACAGGAAACTTTGAGGGGCTGGGATTGACAGGTAATGCCATTACTTTTCTTGCAACCTCTTTTAGCTAGTCATACATACACCATAAAGTGTCGAAATCGTGACAATTACAATTTTTTTTTATGCTAATCGTGACAATTACATAATTACGAATTTGGTTGACAGATGGTAATGAGACTATTTTTCAAACAGATCCGCTTAATATGACAGATTACATTGGCCACTGTAAGGATCGTTACGGAGTCTCGCCTAGGCCTCATTGGATTTCGACCCATTTTGGTGGTCATATATGTCTAACTAAATTAAACTCTTTCTAAATTATCTGATTAATTTCAAGTCAATCAAGGTGCATTTAGCCATTACCATCTCAATGTTTTTACTTGGATTTGCAGGATATTAAAGAGGTTCTGAGGAGGTTTGGTAGCAACATTATTTTCTCCAATGGTCTCTGGGATCCTTATAGTAGTGGAGGGTAATGTGTGGTTTTCCTTTTTTCTTTTTCTTTCATTAATTTTAGGGAATATGAGCGAGGAATCCTCCTTTTGTGTGTGTGTGTTTTACAATTTTTGCTTTTTTATTATGAAGGGTGTTGGAGGACATATCAGACAGCATATTGGCAGTAAAAACACGGAAAGGTACTTCAAGCCACACATATCCATATTTCTTGCACAGTACTGTTGCAGGTTAAAATGGAAAATTAAGCAAAAGGAACTATATGTCAATAGCTCACCTCCGCCACAATAATTTTATTGTGCAGGTTCTCATTGCATGGACATAAATACATAATAATGCCTGCAAGTAAAGATGACCCAGAGTGGTTAGTGTTGCAGAAAAACATAGAAATTGAGATCATCAGTACTGGCTGGCTCCTGAAGTACTATCAGGATCTCCTCGAGGAGGTTGCTTCGTAGATATTATTAGACCGCTCCTCCAACAGCCGCTCCTCCATTGTTGTCATATTAATTTGTTGCATTAATGGTAGAACAGTTAAAACTTCAACCAATCAAACGCTCAAAAGACGTTGTCATGGGCATTATTAGATTCATTTCATACAAGAATTGATATCAAACAAGCTGTTGATTGTCCTTAGCCGCGGAATTCGTTTTTCCTGCATGATATTCCTCCCGTTTGCCTCTGGTTAGCACTAGCTAGCTACTCGCCCTTGTCAAGCTCACTTCTTAATTCCATTCTGGAATTCGTTTTTTCTGCCTGCCATTTCCCGGTTTGCTTAATTTCAACTTTTAGCATGCGCCCATGGAAAATAGTATAAAATTGAAGGTTAGCAGTAGCTACTTGTCAAACACACTCCTTTTATTAAACTTTGATAAAATAAAATAAAACAAAACATGTTTTATTTATTTTTAATGCTAAAAACATTATGGGAAGCATATCTTTCCATCAACATTTTGTCGGCAGGTATTACTGCAACACTCAACGTCTGTGTTGCAAATTTGTTGAGACTTTTGCACCCGTTTCCAGGCATCATAGCCGAAGGCTTTGCTATGAAAGCTTTCCCGTGCTCAGAATTGTCGTCTGAATTAGCACATGGCTTCAAAGCCTCCCTGTCCTGTGAATTGATGTCTGAATGAGCACACGAGGCCTGAGAATTGTCGTCTGAATGAGCACACAAGGCAATCAATAGTAAGGTCGCCGCCACCATCATAATCACCTTCTTGGTTGCCATCATCAATTATATTCCTAACTAATTTTGAATCTTTGATTGGCATGTAGACTTGTTCACAATATTTCTGATGGTGAGCTATACATATATATCCATCAGAATTTGCATTTAGGTGAGAATTAGATGTTGGACCATCTTGTCATGGCAATGTTTTAATAATCCATAAATTTTATGCAGCACACAGTTTGGTAAGTCATACAATTGGGATGATCGAATAAATTTTGACCTATGGGAAAGGTTTTGGTAAGTCATATACTCTATGCAACTAATTTTTTTGCTAATGAATTAAATTCCAATTTAGGCCATGAATCTAATCTACCATTAGTCTTTGCTGGGTCAGTATTATTCATCGAGTTACTCCACCCACAACCATTGGACTCGAGTATTGTTCAGATTTCCTAAGAGACTAAAGGATCCAGCAACTCAAGTTAACGGACCCTTCTACCTTTGAATCAACCGTCTAGGTCCACATCAGGTGTGGCTTTGAGAGAGCCCAAGTTGATATAACAGCCCAGTCCAAGAGAATCCCCATTCTTTTATTTTTCCTCTTAGGTGGACCACTTGTTCCGTACTTTGATAGTCCATGGTTAACCAACCCAATGATCCGTTCAAAAAAAAAAAAACCCAATGATCAAGTACTTTTCCATAAAAAAAAAATGAAAAGAACTTTTTTAAAAAAAAAAAATCTCAGAGATGAAGTACATTTTTTGATTGTCCTCCACTGCGGAATTCGTTTTTACTGCCTAATTTTCCCGGGTTTGCTTGATTTGAATTGTTAGCATATGAATTTGATTGTTCCAATCCAACACATCTTTATCAAACTCACTCCTTCATTAAACTTGGACACAAGAAAAAAGTTTTATATTTTTTTATAAGCGTACTTATTCTATTAATGCTAGAAACACCACTTCTATTTCCGTTATTCATAACATATCATTACAATATTACCACTCACATCTATAGTTGGTCTGCAAACATGACCGCAACACTCAGCGTCTGTGGTACAAATTTCTTGCCTCGCTTTACACCGATCATCGTTAGGTTGCACGTCTCCAGGCATTACAACGTTAAGGGAAGGCTTTGCCATGAAATTGTTCTCCGGGTGGTGACGGTTTGTGAGCTGAACATGAGGCATCTAGCAATATGGTCACCACCAACACCAGAATCACCTTGTTAGTTGCCATCATCAATTTCTTATACATGGTTTACTTTGAATCTTCCATCAATATATAAACTTGCTGAGCAAATCTTTTGGACATGGAAATAGTGGAATCAAAATCTAACCTTAATTTTTTTTTTTCTTTTTCCTCAAAGATAATGGCAACCTTAACAAGGTCAGGAAATCACTATGTGGGTTTGTATTATTTTTTCCTAAACTTTTTCGTTTTCGGTTGGATTTAGTAGTTTTAGTTGCAAAGCAACTAGATCTAATTGGGAGAGATCCAGATTTGGTTGATTTGCATGATGGATTCATCATTCTTTAGCAACACAAAAACTTTTGTGAGTAGTGATTTTTTTCACAACCGAGAAGAGGCGAATTTTGCATCAAGTTATTGGTTCAACAAAATTAATTTCACCATAACATTCCTGCAAGTCATGACACATGTGGCTAAAATATTGGATACCACCAAAACAACCCAGCTTAACTCTCTCATCGTTGTCAAACAGGCTTTCACTAAACTTGAACAAAATAAAAAAGCACCATAACTGCAACAATTCTACATCCATTAGCCGCATATCATTTCATACCTAATCTTACTAATCATAACTGGTGTACAGAGATGACTGCAACAATCAGTGTTTATGGTACAAGGTGCTGATTTCGGCTTGCAAGCGTTGGGCTTCACGTCCCCTCCATGCATAATAGCATCAGTGTAAGGCCTGAACATCAAAAATTCCTCGGACTGAGCACTGAAGTCAGTATTGGAAGCTGTGTCCAAAACTGAACGGGCTGAGGAAACTAGCAGTACTAGTGTAACTGCGAGCACCAAGATCATCTTGCTAGTCTCCATCGAATTCTTAGACCTACTTTTGCTTTTGAGTCTTTGATATAGATCCGTTTATACTTGCTCTTTTGATCTTAGTGTATTGCTAATATATATATAAGAAAACTTGCCGGTTTGAAATCCCAAATTAATGTGATTTGAAAAGATTTTAATTGGTTGTCTAATTTTGATCTTGGTCATTATAGAGAGTTGAAATTTTATGCAATTAAATGGCATAATTATAAGAGAAATTGATGACCTGTATATAAGAGAAATTGATGTCAAAATATCCCACTCATTGTGGAGACTAAATATGTTCATGGCATTTGACTGATTTTTAGTAATCGTTAGATGTTGACCTCGCTAAGTATGCAACTAATTAAATTTCTTTGCTAATTAGATTCAAATTTAGGCGATGAAGATACAAATCGTTTTAGTTTTTTTTTTTTTGGTCGAACAAATCGTTTTAGTTGGGTCAATATTCATGGAGTTACTTGAATCAAGATCACCGGCCTAGGCCCACAAACAGGTGTGGTGTGGCTTGGAGAGAGCCCAAGTTGATATAATTCACCTTTTCCTTATAACCAACCTGTCTTGGCTTCATGAAGGGCTTAACATGGTTTTGAACTTTTTCCGATTCAGGAGAAAGCTCGATATAGAATGTTTTTAACACTACACAACCTGCACAAGAAATCTTAGGATTATAAATTTATAATTATTGCTCTAGAGACCAAATTAAAAGCATCAAATGTGATTTTGTTCTTAACTTGTACAGCATATTAAAGCAGCAGTCCTGAGCCCTTGAAGATGTTCTGGATGTCCGTGAGAGCTCTAACTATTGTATCAATTCTAGCATCTTTTTCTAAGATGGTCCTATGCAACTTTTCGATTAAACCATTTCTCAGTTTCAGGTCTTCCTCCTTCTGGTGTAGAGCTGCTATGAGCTCTTGGTTTTGAGCTAGCAACTCACTGTTGCATGGCAGTTGTTCCTCCTCCTCCTCATGTTCCTCGCAGAGATCTATAATCTCCTTCCTACAATGTTGCTTCTTCAATGCACTTATCTCAGCATCTTTCTCCACCAGAAGATTCAAATAGTTACGGTTACTTTTCTGCAGATCTTCGATCTTATATGTCGCTATTGAATTCTGGGACTTGGAAGCTTCACTAACGGATTTGACCCTTTTCAGTTCTCTGGTTGCGGCACAGAGTTGCTTGTTCATAGAATCTAACTCTTCTTTTGCCATTTGAAGATCTCTACTAAAGCCAACTGTTATTTCTTCTACTCGATCCTTAAGACCACAAATTTGGAGATCCTTTTCACTCAGAAGAGAGCAGTAATGACTGTTTCTTTCCTTCAAATCTTCCATCTCAGCACTTGCTTGTATTTGTTGTAATTTGAGAGCTTCAATAACTGACTTCGCTTCTTTCAGTTCACGGGTTGCCTCTATAGGTCTTCTTTTTTCTTCACGAATAATGTTCCATATATGCAACTCCAGCTGTAAGCCTAAGATTTCTTCAGCACATTTCATCAATGAAAAAGCTGGAATACTTTCCATCTGAAATGCATCCTGTGCTTGATGAACCTGAAATTTACTTAGCTTTTTGAGAAGTGAAACATATGTTACATATTTTGTTTACATATAGATTGGCACAGACAGATGAAATACCAACTGGTCCAGCTGCTTGTTTTGTGTCATTGCCTGTTCAGTAGGCATTGCAATAATGCCATTTGATCCCAATTCAGACGAATCACCATCTTTCTCTTGATCCTTTTCTCCTAGCATGGCCTATCACAAAAGGAGACAATCAAAAACAGCTCCCACTACAGTAACCCAAAAAACTCGAGAAAAATCATCAAATGGTGAAGCAGGCACACCTTGTTTTCAATAAGTTTTGCTTGCTGAGCAAACTTTAAACTATCTAGTGTCTTTGATGAAGAACTGCAAAATATAAGAAGAGAAGCGAATTCACACCAACTGTCAAATCCCATAAGGAAAATAATTACAACATAGGCACAAACCAGATGGATCGTTTGACATCCCATATTATCTGAGATTTGGAGTTTCTGCCAAGTAATTCCTGTATAATGTACATTATAGCAGTTAATAAAACAGTTATTTTATACTGATTTGTAAACAGACCACGATGAACATAAAAAACAGGAGATTTAGATCAACCTTCAGACAGAAGCTTATCTTGGAGTCCCTATGTGGAATGTACTTTGGCTTCCAGGGTGCCACAGCCACAGCCGCCAGAGTGCTTGTTTTAAAACTACAAAAAAAAGTGCACCAGAGAAACATGCTTGTCAACTCTAGTGAAAAGTTGAATTACTTCTCCAATGGAAATTGTTTCCTTAATGCCATTGAAAATGCAATCGTACTTGGCTTTTGGCATATAGTCATCCATGAACCTTAATCATTAAATGGGGGAAAAAACTTGCTAGGAATGGTAGTGGAGGTTTCAATACAAAGTCCTTTTTGGACATCAAATACAGTGGCTAACAAAATGATAATGGCCTGGAGTGAATCATGGATTCATGATGGTGAGATTTTGCAGACAAGGCATTTTATCATGGCCAATTTGTGTTCTTATGTTTTTTCTGGACCATATCCAAATAGGACATCAGGCACAATAAGGACTTATAATGCCATTTTGGAAAATTTGGCCCCAGGGCACGCTAAAGAAGCTGGTTTACTTAGTTCTGCTAAATAAACACAGCAGCCTCACTAGCTGGATAATTTCACAAAAGGATCAAATAATGATGTCACGGATTACTCAAACTGTCAACAAGAGCAAAACTTTTTCCAATCATACCACGGCACAATGAAGAAATGGTTCAAGTACCTGAATACCGTTGATGATTTGTAACTTTTGGCATTAACCTCAAAATGCTCTCCCACATAGCCCAACCTCCTCTGCCTGTGAGTTAGAATATAGTAAGGCCACAATTCAGAAACAATGCAAGACTATTTATAAAGTAGGAAAATGCATACCTTTCTGAATCAGGAAGATCAACCAGGTTGAAGAATCTCATGAAACTCAAATTAGCTGCAGAACCATTGCTCCAGCACCCATTCCCCTTTAAACATGCAAGGAAACTATCAATTTCACCAAAAATCTTCAAAGTGTTTCTACCTCTGGCCTGCATTTTGATATTATTCTTTTCAAACTTCTTTTAAGAGAAGTGAAAGCTATGATGCCCCTTGCATCATTAAACTTTTACCAGCTACCAGAAATTGAATGTTGTTAATTACCTGGCTATAAGAAGGCATGCAGATGATATGATTACACTTGCTAATCTCAGTTAGCGGACGATCAACCGTCCCAAAATGCATTTCCTGCAAATTAAGCTGATACATTCAAAAGAGAAAACAGTCAAACTAATAAAATAGTTTAGTATCTTATAGCAACTGCATTCATTTGTCTCCAATCAGACCTGGTCTTCTGTGTCACATTCTGATTGGTCATCGTACTTGATGATCTCTGTGCTCCCTTGCTTCAAGCACAAGCTGCTAAGAAGTAACTTTCTCTCCATATTTTTTATTATAGTATAAACATGAAACAAAAAACTAGAAGAATACCAATAACGGAGTGCACTGCAGAAACTTAACGGGATGTTTAAATTCAAAAAAGGAGAAGGAAACTATATAAAGAAGAGAGAGGAAAGAAAAACCCCAGAGTTGAAGGGATTTTGTTGGTCAAAACAGAAGGTACCGTTACGTTTAAATTCAAAGGAGAATCAATTCAAAAGAAATCAGAAACAGAAGGTAACATTTTATACCATTTAATTTAGTCAAGGAAAAATGAAGCAAAAGGCAAACTAAGTCGAGAATGTTGGGAATTTCCTATTAGGAAATCTGAAAATTTTCCTGATATGTTTTCCAAATTTCTAAACCAACTTCGTGATTCTCGTTCCAGAATTTAATATAAAAGAATCTTCCCGTTAGCATTTCCTTCACGAGCGTTCTTCAATTGCTTTAAGGTTCATAGACTCTGAAATTTCAACTGAATTCTTCTGCATACAGGAAGTCTAAGAAATCAAACTACAAAGAAGACAGAATTTCAAGCACTCTTCTCCAATCTCTCCTCTGTACCCTAACCACATACAAGAATATGGCAGAATTTCAGGTGTGTTTTCAATTTTTTGTCCTTATAGACCCTCCTCCTTGGTATAGTTTTATTTGGAATGCAACTTCCATTACCTGCATAACTTATAATAAACTATAACATACTAAAGACTTTCTCTTTTTACTTTGGAAATGGATTGCAGGAGAGAAAGATGAACACAGTATTCTCACTACACTCATTTTGCAACAGAGTGAACAAACTCACTCCTGATCAAAAAGCTGCAATTGAGAAGATGGGTTTTGGCAACCTACTTGCTCTGCCACCCCATGACATAAGCAAGTTACTAATGAGCGAGCTAATGGATCACTGGAATCCTGAAGACAACTGCTTTGTACTCCCTCCAGGCAAGCTTTCTATCACTCTCCAGGATGTAGTCCTTATACTGGGGATTCCAGTTACTGGCAACCCGGTGGTTCTCAATCAAGACGAGCCCTTTTCGGATATCGAAAGGGACTACAAGGCTCAGCAAGGGAGGAGAAAGGTCACAGTGGAATTTCTTGAACACAAGCTGGACCAGCTTGGAGACAGTGTGGATGAAGAATTCATCAGAACTTTTCTGCTGTATATATTTGGGGCATTCCTTTTTGTGAATACCAATAAAACAGTGGATTCCAGATATCTGCTTCTGCTTAAGGATTTGGACAGTGTCTGCCATTTCAACTGGGGCCAGGCCATGTTGGAGTGCTTACATTTCTGGCTAGATAGTTGGAAAACTAGGAAAGTTAGTTATGTTGGAGGATGCTTGGTCTTTCTGCTGGTAAGTTCGTTCATTGAAGCTATTTTCCATACATGGAATTTCTTGTTATGATACGTAAAATCATTTGTTAGGATGCTAATGTTATACTTGATAATAAATTGATTGGCATTCTTTCATAATATTTGCATGTCAATTATGAGTAGAAGTGATAGTTAAGAAGTAAAGCCAATTTTATGGCTCATGTAAATGCAGCAGATACTATACTTTTGTTACTTTCCTGTTAACTGTTATGTTTTGAATAGATTTGGTGTTATGAGCACATTGATATCGGTAGACCTAAGCTCATTGACGGCGACTTATACCCTCGCATTTGTCGATGGCAAATAAACAAAGCTCTGCCAAGGGAATTTGTCAAGAGGAGGTTTTGCTTCTTGCAAGATCATCAGGTATTACAAGGTTTTTGCTCTTTTTTTTTAATAGTATCTGGAACTAAAAAGGTTGTAGAAATTTATGAGCTAACCTTGTCGGTTGAATTATCAGATTATCAAGAAACTTCAACCCACTAAAGTTGAAGCGAAAGTAGATCATGTTGTTTCCCTGTTATTGGGAGACAAAAGCGGGGAGAAGATTGATGGAGAAGTAAGCTCATTCCCTTGTTTGTATACTTTTATTGATCATTAATTTTTAACGAATTGATTAAACTTTAGATTATATTGTTTGTGCTAGAATTGTTCTCCTCCAATGGAATCATCTGACTCGGAAGGAATTGAAGGGTTTGATGTCCATGACAATGTAAGCATCTAACTTTTTTCCTTTTCCCCTGTAGTTAATATTGCTAATTTTCTGCTTTGAATCAGGAACTAAATATTTCTGGTCAGGTTGGGTGGGAAGAAAAGATAGAGATGTTGCAAAGTGAAAATAGACAATTGAAGGAGAAGAACATGAATTTGAAGGGCGACCTAAAAGTGGCTACCAATCAAATTGCAAAACTGGAAGGACAAAATATGAGCTTGGAAGAACTTCTTACAGGGGCTCATAATCAAATAGCAATTCTGGAAAAACAAAGCATTCACTTGAAGGATATTATTGGGGGAGCAAGTGATATTATTGACAAGTTAAAAATATGAGGAAATTCCTTTGATAGTTTTCCAAAGGGAAACGGCTAAATGCATTATGTAATTCATTTTCTGTCATGGAACAGATGGCCAAAGTTATTTTTTTTTTCTTTTAATCTCCATTTTTGCACATTTTCCTGCTAGAAAAAGGAAACAAGATGGGCATGCGTAGCTGAAAGCATAGCCAAAAAAGAAAAAGGAAACAAGATGGGCATGCATAGCTGAAAGCATGGCCAAAAAAAGTTGTGTCAACTTAACGCAACTGATTTACAAGTCAAATCGAATAACCCTGCTAGAAGAGAGACTCCAGGAGACCGACCAGGCTGAAGCCACCAGCCAGAAATCTTAATTTGGATTAGAGCTAGCTGTGATCTCTCTTGTTCGGAGTATGCATCCGTGCAGCATGGGATGTGAACTAAAAGTCACCCACGCCCATTGTTCTGATTCTTGCACCGACTGGGTGACTAGATGAGCTTGCCCTAGTTGACAAACATTCATATGTGGATCAAGTAGCTAGGACAGGAACAATTTGGATAGGGGCAGAAGATTTTATCAAGAGTGGAGAACATCAGCTTCTGCAAGAGCGTTCTCCAGAGCTTCACAGGAAAGTAATTAAGAGGAAGAAAAGACCTGCATTCACTAATGGGCACGTAATATTTGCATCCCATCCGGGGGCCATCTGATCGGTACTTTGATCAGATGACTGCACTTTTCCATCGACATAAAGTTCCCATACAATGTGAACAAAATTTGTGCAAACATTTCATTGCGGGCATCATTGCCATGAGCTTATCCGCACAACAATTAGAACAGTTCTCATGCATTTTATTCCCACCAGCAGGAAGGGAGAATACCCCCAATTGCTACCTGGGCAAAGCGCATGCAGTGGCCTCTCAAGTCAAAAACTGGGAGCGAGTTTTAGTACAAAGGCTTCCAGATTGCTAGCATGTTCATCAAGGATTCTTTCACACATGAGAATTAACCAACGTCAAACTACGAGGTTGAATACTAAATTACTAATAACAACAGAGTCAACGACGAGGTTGAGCACAAAGTGCTAAAAACGACGCAGTCAACAACAAGAATGAACACATGAAAGTGCTAAATTAAAAGCTAGACCTGGCAAAACGGGTATTGACACGACAACCCGACACGAACCCGACACGAAATTAGTAGGTATAGGTCAGAGATTTTCAACCCGTTTAGTTAAATGGGTCGACCCGACACGACACACGAAAATTAGCAGGTCAGGTGCGGGTTGACCCGCCAACCCGATGGGTACCTGTTTATGACCCGATTATATTTAGGGTATAGATATTTTACTAATTTAATACAAGACTTATTTAATATTTAAGGTCAAAGTTACTAAAATTATCTAAAAATATTTTTATAAATGTTTTAAAATATGATTACATTATGACTCTAGAATTTATAATTTTATTTAATATATGAGAAAATCTAATTATATGTGCCGTAGAACGAGAGTCTCTCTCTCTAGTCAACTTCTCTCTCTAAAAAATTTTCCTGCGAAATCCTGTTCATTCAACGAATTTTCGCGGAAAATTTCTCTTGTGGATTGATTCTCTTCTCATTTTTCATATTCTTACAGCATCTGATCTCTTAATCTGATGGAATCCAATCTTTATGATGCTTCTGGTCAAGTTCGCGAGCGTTCTTCTCTCGTGATGGATTTGGGGAAAATTCCTTTCCCTAAACCTAGCTCCTTGAGTAATCAACGATTGAAGTTGAAGCAAATTCCTACGCCGATCACAGCTCCAGTGGATTTTGCTCCGGTATCTTGTGCCCCTGATTCTCCTTCTTCCCAATTACCGGCTGCATCTAATAATCCGGTTGTTGATTCTGCGTCTGCTGCAGTTTCTGTGAATCCGGATAAGACTTCAACTATTCCTTCTACAACCTCCTGGGCTAAGGTACTTTCCAGTGCCCCTAAAGCTCCTCAGACTCTGAAATTTGTTGAACCAGTCTTTGATGCTACTACACATGTTATTTCTATACCCCCTGAACTGCTTGCAATTGGTAGAAAGAAATATTCTATGTGTTTAGTAGGCCAGTTTATAGGCAATGCTCCAAAGCTTGGTTTCATCCATGCTATACTTAATAAACTTTGGGGTCGTGATGGTGAGATTGTGGTATCAACATATAAAGATGGTTTGTTCCTCTTCCAATTTCCGAATGACTCTACCTATTCTCGTGCCCTTTACCGTGGCCCATGGCATGTTGGAGGTATCCCGTTGGTCCTTTGGCCTTGGCATTCATCAGTTAAGAAACTGGACTCCTCCACTGCTGTTTATCCTGTTTGGGTACAATTGAGAAATGTGCCACTTGAGTTACTCACTGAGGAGGGCCTTAGCTATTTGGCTAGCAACTTGGGTACCCCTTTGCACTCTGATCAAGACTGTTCCAGACTTTTTAGAGGTGATCGGGCAAATGTATGTGTTGAAATAGACTTTTCCAAGCCTTTGCAGCAAGAGCTAATTGTGGATATCAATGGGGAAAAAGCTGAAATTGCTATCTCTTACTCCTGGAAGCCACAATTTTGTGATGGTTGCAAAACTTGGGGTCATCATGTTTTAGCTTGTCCCAGCAAGAGGATCACTACTCAATGGATCCAGAAAGCTAAACCTCCTACCAAATCTGGTAATGTTTCAACTGATGTTATAAAAGTGAATACTCAAGCAACCTTGCCTAATGCGCTAATGCCTACTTCTGCTCCCTCTCTTACTACTTCTACTGGATTAAATGCTGGGAATTCTTGTCTTACCTCTTGTGATGTTCCTGCCCCAACAAACATTATGCATCAGGATTTTTCTCACAAAAAAGCAGATGACTCTTTATCACATATTACTTCTAACTCTGCCAATGATGAGTCAGCAGTTTTACCTACTATTGTTCCAGTTGCTACAGATGTTGCTATCCCTATTGTGCAAGTTGATACAGACATTATTCCAGTTTCTAGCCCCAAAAAACCTCGCGCCGCCTCAGCCGGTGTTGGTAAACTTGTCCAGCAATTTGCCAAACCCCAGAACAGGAAAGGTCGCGGGGAAAAACAAAAGTCTGCTCCAGTTTCAGTTCCCATCTCCTCTCCAGGGAGTGTAGTGCCTCTTGTATTGCCTACTTAATGCGGTGGTGCACTTGGAATGTCAGGGGGTTAAATGACCCCTCAAAGCAAAGGCAAGTACTTCAGTATCTTCACTCTAGTTCTGCTGATGTAGTATGTTTAGTTGAAACAAAAATTCAATCCCAGCATGCTTCTGATGTTCGAAAAAGTTTTCTTCCTCACTGGAATTTTGCACACAACTATATGCATGCACGTTTGGGGCGTATTTGGCTTCTTTGGACAGCTAAAGTTTCTATTACAGTTCTTTCCTCCTCTGCTCAAGCACTTCACTGTTCTGTTGTCTGCCCTAGTGAACACTTGAACTGTTATGCATCATTTATCTACGGATCCAATTCTGCCATGGAAAGATCTTCTCTCTATGCTAGTATTTCCAATTTTGCAACTATGGTAGGTCATAATCCATGGTGCTTGATCGGTGACTTCAACATAGTTTGCTCTCCATCTAAATCTAGCTCTTCTATCTCACACCTTACTTCTGATATTGCAAGTTTTAACACCTGCCTCCGATCTAATGGGCTACTTGATCATCCATTTACTGGACCCCTCTTTACATGGTCCAATAGGCAGTATGATAACCCCATCTTCCGCAAATTGGACAGATTTTTAGTCAATGCTGAATGGTTCTCTATCCTTCCATACAGCCTTGTGGAATTTAAAACACCTGGTATCTCTGACCATTGTCCTATCCTTTTCACAAGTTGCATTTCTTCTACATCTGGTCCTCGGCCATTTAAATTCTGCAACTATTGGACTAACCATTCAGATTTCCTTTCTGTTGTGTCCGACAACTGGTCAATTCCTGTAACGGGTTATGCCATGTATAAACTGTGGCACAAGCTGAAGCATCTTAAGCAAGGCCTCAAACAACTCCATCAGTCTGCATATGGAGACTTATCTCAAAAGATTGTTCTAGTAGAGAAGGAATTAAAGGCTGTCCAATCTCAACTCTTTGGAGGAATTGTAAATAATGATCTCCTATTACTTGAACAAAGTCTACTCATTTCTCTTGCTGACTTAAGAGCTGCAGAAGAATCCTCTTTAAGACAACGCTCCAGAATCAAATGGTTGGCTTGTGGAGATTCCAACACTAAATATTTTCATAATGTGATGAAAGTTAGAGCTGCCAAGAATGCAATCCGAACTATTACTACACCACAGGGTCTAGTTCTAAATGATCCCCAGCAAATTGAAAATGCAATTGTGCATTTTTATTCTGACTTTCTGGGCAGGAAAAATTCAGATGTGACTTCTGGATCTGTTCTTTATTTCCAATCTCTGCTGCAACGCTCCCTCTCTGAGGCAGATTCTTTGCAACTAGTTGCTGAAATTACTGATGTTGAAATCAAGCAAGCCATGTTTTCCTTAGGCACTAACAAGGCCCCTGGGCCTGATGGCTACACTCCAGAATTCTTTAAATCGGCTTGGAGCATTGTTGGAGCTGATGTAATTAGTGCTATAAAGGAATTTTTCAACTCTGGGAAGAT
This sequence comes from Turnera subulata, assembly GCA_028386065.3. NCBI lineage: Eukaryota > Viridiplantae > Streptophyta > Magnoliopsida > Malpighiales > Passifloraceae > Turnera > Turnera subulata. The sequence continues at coordinate 67,671 of JAKUCV010003849.1, forward strand.
GTTGAAGAGTATTAACTCTACTATACTTAGTCTGATCCCCAAGGTTCCGAATGCACAAAAACTTACTGATTTTCGCCCCATTGCTTGTTGCACAACTCTGTACAAATGCATTTCAAAGATCCTTGCCAACAGACTTAAAAAATGCTTGCCTTCCCTTATTAGTAACAGCCAGACAGCCTTCATACCAGGCAGAAGAATTGTTGACAATGTATTACTTGCTCACGAGTTAGTCCATAATTATCACAAGACTGATTTGTCCAGCAGGTGTGTTATGAAGGTGGACCTCATGAAGGCATTTGATTCAGTTGATTGGAACTTCTTACTTAATGTACTCACGGCAATGTGGTTTCCTCCCAAATTCATTAACTGGCTGAATGCTTGTTTTTCCATTGCCATGTTTTCTGTGTCTATCAATGGTGCTCTCTGCGGTTATTTTCAAGGTGGCAAAGGTATGAGACAAGGTGATCCTCTTTCACCCTATCTCTTTGTAATTTCTATGGAAATACTCTCATGCTTATTGTCACAAGCTGCCACAAATCAGACCTTACCATATCACCCGAAATGTTCTAAACTCCAACTCATACATCTTTGTTTTGCTGATGATCTGATGGTGTTTTCGGATGGAAGCTTCCAAGCTGCTGTTGCTATTACCAATATCTTCAAGGAATTTTATTTCCTTTCGGGTTTGAAGTTTAACCCGTCAAAAAGTGAAGTATTTTTTGCAGGAGTTTCTCCTAGTGATGCCTTGCGGTTTACACAATTATGTGGTTTCAAAACTGGCTCCCTCCCAGTGAGGTATCTGGGTGTACCCCTAATCTCTGGTAGACTCTCTTACAGTTACTGCCAACCCCTTATTGATAAAATCATGGCCCGAGTGAATTCTTGGTGCTCTAAATACCTCTCATTTGCTGGAAAATTGCAGCTAGTAATTTCGGTTTTTTTTAGTATTCAAAACTACTGGTCAAGTATTTTTATCTTGCCTACTAAAGTCTTAAAGGAGGTGGAACGGCTCTGCTCTTCTTTCCTATGGTCTGGTACCTCCACAAACGCACGCAAAGCCAAGGTTGCATGGTCCGAACTTACCCTTCCTAAACAGGAAGGCGGACTTGGCATCAAGAAATTGAAGGAATGGAACCAGGCTTGCATTGCTAGGCATTTATGGAACCTGTTGTTGTGTGCTGGCTCACTTTGGGTTGCTTGGGTGTCTACTTATGTGCTAAAAGGAAGAAGTATCTGGAGTATACCCATACCTGCTATTTGTTCTTGGAGTATGCGCAAGATATTGCAAGTGAGAACTTCTTTCAAATCGGCTATCTCTCATTCTGTTGGTAATGGACAACACACTTATGTGTGGTGGGATTGTTGGCATCCTAATGGTGATCTCTTAAATCTTATCCCCCCTACAATGATTCCTGGTACTAAAATTCCTCTTCAAGCCAAGGTCTACGCACTAATATCATAAAATCAGTGGCATTGGCCTATGTCAAGGGTACAAATTATCTCTCAATTACAGCAATCAGCAGCAGCTTCAATCATTCCTTCCTCTGAAGATGACCTGATTCACTGGAAGCTTTCGCCTTCAGGGCTGTACACTGTTAAAAGTGCATGGAATTATATCCGCACAAAGCATTCTCGAGTAACTTGGTATAAACTTTTGTGGTCTGGAGGTTTCATCCCAAAACATAGTTTCATTTCCTGGTTAGCTGTCCTTGACAGGCTCGCAACTAGGAAAAGATTGCAGACTTGGGGTATTCTCACGAATGCTTCTTGCCTATTCTGCTCACATTCTGAGGAAACTAGGGATCACTTATTTTTTTAGTGTCCTTTTGCAGCAACCATTTGGTCTCGTATCCTTCTGTTATGTCACATCTCTCGCCCTACTGGAGCATGGCAAGCAGAATTTCTATGGGCACAACGTTTCCTCCAGAAGAAAACAATTAAATCCATGATTCTTCGCATTGCTTGGTGTGCGTGCATTTACCACATATGGAAGGAGAGAAATTCTCGATTATTCACTCAAAATCATCGTTCTCCTGATGCTGTCTTTGTTGAGGTCTGTAATGATGTAAAGATGCGATTTTATGGCTTATGTAACCTCAAGCCTCGATCTTTAACTCCAGAGCTACAACAACTTTGTGATTTTTGGTGTATCAAATTTGTTACCCCTGTTTGATTTGTAACTTGTATAATTCCTTTGAGGCTCTCTGAGATGGTTTCATGCCTACTGTGTGCATGTACACGTTATGTACTCATTGTTAGGGTCTCCCTAACCAAGTTGCAATGAAAATTGATTTGATTCTCAAAAAAAAAAATCTAATTATATGCCTATTTGCTTAGAAAATACAACGACTTGTGCAATATAGAAAAATTCCAAACTGATTTTTAGGCTGACTAGATTTAATAGGTAACCCGTGGGTCAACCCGAACCCGACACGATAATAAACGGGTTGGACACGACACGACACGATTATTAAATGGGTTGGGTCGGGTTGAAGAATTAGAACCCGATTACCTGTTCAACCCGACACGAACCCGACACGATAACATGAATTGCCAGTTCTATTAAAAGCAACCCAATATAAACACAAAGTTAAACATAGAGCTAGCAAGGCCGAATATATACAAAGTACTAGAATTGCCGAATGCACGCATGTTCATGGGTGGTGAAGGTGAAGCAGCAGCTCAGCAGGAATTAATGGTCCTGACAAGGGGGCGTCCCTAAAATAACAGCAAAAAAAAAAAAGTAATTGATCAACAAATTAAAAGGGAGAATGGAGAAAGATGAAAATATTGGCAAGACATAAAAGGGGTATTGCGTACCATCATGAGGAGGTTCAGGCCTAATCATCAGCACCTGCTCCTGAACTATTGGACGGCCATTGAGAGGGCCAATAACGCGGACCATAGCTTGGTAATTTTTTAGGGTGCCATCTGGGCCACCACTTTGGTCCAACTTGTCAATGACCTCAAAGGCGAGGTAGAAGAGTGCCCGAGTGATGCTTTTGGACTTCGCCTTAAGGACTTTTACAAATCCCAGGTGCCCATCCTGCATAAATTAAGACAGACATTTGAGTAATGGATATGGCAAAACATATATATACCTATCCTGCATTAATGTATTTAGAGAATATTGTAAGACTATTAATTAATTGGATATATATATACATATAGCAAGACAGTTAGACATAGGAATATAGGATGCTAGTAGATCGAGAAAATTAAATAATATGTACAAGAAAGAATTAGAAGAAGAATTGCATGCCATTTTAGCATCTTTGAGGATGCGCTTGCACCAGTGTTCTAGATGGGGCTGGAGGTGTGGTTCGTTGATGTCCACCGGAAATTTCAACCGGAGTATGGGGGGCAGGCCGCTAGCATCAACATCACCAAAGCCCTGGAATCGAATACAATTAACTAACTAATTGCTCACTCATCACATCAACAGGAAGAAATAATCAATTTATAATTAAACACCTCACCACATCACTCATCAAATTAAATTAATTAATTATTAAACACACGAGAGAGAGAGAGAGAGAGAGGGAGACAATTAATTAGGGTATAAGTTTGTTTACTTACACGAGTATTCCGAAGTCGCGTCACGCAATCGTCAAACTTCTTCCTCTCGGCCTCGTCTAAAGTTTCTACGAGGTAATTTATTTAGATAGACTAGTTTTTGTGCACTGATATGGTATTTTTTTTAAAAAAATGTGAATATGAGCAGTTTTATATTTTTTATTTTTAAAAAATATAATGTAAATTCTAATTATTTATACTAACAATTACCAATAATAATAATATGCTAACATTATTTTTTTAAAAATTAGTAACATATCGTTCAAATATTAATTATAATAATAGTAGTATATAAGCTATGGCATTGTTTCTTTTCATTATGAATGTGAGTTTTTTTCCTTTTTCTTTTAAAATATAATAATATAAAAAAATATTAGGAGATAATTGTTTCTCATACCTTGATCTTCTCGTTCAAGTATTTCATCAGCAGACGAAAATACAGGGCCAACGTTATTATTGTCAACTGTGTTACTTCTAGATCCACCATTCACTTGATTTCTTTTTTTGATATTTTGATGCCAACCAACTTTGCCTTTCGGAAACAATAGAGGATATTGCAATGCATCATAACAACTGTAGTAATGCTTCACCGTATGTTATGTTTCTGTCCAGAATGAACATGAACTACAATATCTCTCTCAAAAGGTACATTAGCATTATTACCTTCAATCCATATTGCAGCAATCTGTTCTGATGGAGGTGCATTATATACACGCTGATCAAGAGATGAATTCGTATGGATATGTACATGAAGCTTTTCAAAAGAAGGAAAATCTTTTAATGTTTTCAGAAATTGAGCATAAGGATTTCCTTCAAGAATATCCATCAACTTCTTCACGATACTTTCATTCAAGTTGGCATCTTTAATGATTTGCATCCTGTTCTGCAACTCATTGTTAGTATCGTAAAAGTAAAGCTGAAAATATTTGGGGGTGCTTTCTGTCGGTACCAATTCCGGCAAATTATAATAAATTTGGCCTTGTATTTTGAATGTATACACTCCTTGCTTGGACGATGCACGTTCCTTATCTAAGTTAACACCGAAAGATGTAAATGAGAATATACTGTTGTACGCTCTAATATTTGTTCGGAACTCTTGAGATTCTGGTGTTAATGAGGTAAACAAATTATATAAATCATCTTCATATTTTGGTGAAGATAAATGCACTTTTCCATTACCAATATGCACAGGTCGAAACATTTGCAAGTTTGTGTGATAAAGAACATGCTGGGCGAAACTCTGTGATTCCTGAACCAATTAAAGAATAAATTATATTAGCAATTTCTTATACAGTTAAGTCTATAAATATATATATGTAAACGAAATATTAAAGTTCATAATAATCAAATCCAAAAAAAATAAACAATTTATAATATTTACTAACCTTGGTATTTATATGGGGGTAGATAAGGCTTTGAGAAATAATTCGAGATTTTGTCCTTTTTTTTTCCGTCCTCTTTTTTTTGTTGTCTTGATTGTTATTTTGTGAACTTGATTCATTACATGAGACATTGGCAAAATTCCTCTTCTTTGTATTTTGTATATTCGTTGCGATAATTACTTCTCCTTGTTGGTGGGTAAACAAATTATAGGAACTTCTCTTCTTTTTTTCGGGAGCCATAACAAATATGAGTATGATCTCGTACGGGCTGTAAAGAAAATAGATGTGAATAATCAAAGATTCAATGATTAATTAAGCAATCTTCTTTAGAGCGAAATAATACAATTTCGATTATTTCGATTTAGGCAGCATTCGAAGTGAAAGAACAATGTTAATTTTGATCATATACCATATACACGTAGCTACTTTTTAAAAGGCTAATATGTATATAGCGAGTTGTAATATCTTGGGCAGTCTTTAAATATGTATAGCAATCTAAGAGAACAATCTATCGAATCCCATCCTATGGAATTTCAATTACAGTAAGAGCAAAATTATATGCAGGTCTATTATTTTGCTTTTTTTGTTTCTCAGTTCACTTATTTTTGCTCTTGTGATGGTGTGATAATGGAATGATGTTAATTAACTTGTTGGATACAAAGGGACTGGTTGGTGTGTGGTTTTGTTGTAATTTTCAATTGTGAAAGGCATTTATGTATATTGCTCATGGGATCCATATGTCTGCGGATGATGACCCCATAATTCTTGTGGGATACTTGTCTTGGATTATATGGTCTGGTTATTAGCTGTGTAGCTAGATTCTATTGGTAAAGCCTGTATCCTGGGCATGGAGTTGCAATATTCTCTAAACATATTTTGCTACGGGTATTTTGCTGTTGTTGGTAAAATAAAACTCGCTTTGTACTTTATCCTACCTCGCTGTCGTGTTTTTCTTTCAGTAATTCTTTTACGCATGTAGAGTCTTTAACTTGTGATAATTATTCAGTAATTCATTCACATATGCAGGTTTTGAATTAATTTTCTATGTTTTCATCTCTGGTTTCAGTGTTTGCTTAATTATCCAATCCCATGGAATTTTACTTAAGCTATCAATTTTTGTATATAGGAACAAGAGTTATAACCTTAAGCCATGAATTTATGTATATGTATATGGACAAAACCTTTTTTTTTTTAAAAAAGGAAAAGAAGAAAATTACCAGGTGGGATACGATGCTGATCTTCACCTCAATTTTCCATAATCTTCACCCCTTTTTTTTCTCAGGAGATCTACGTCAAATTTCCAGGAGTTATGATCACTTGGGGAACTGATTATTATGGGTAGAATCTAAGTGAACTTAAATAATCTGTATTGTATTTCTTCACCTCAACTCTGGTTGTATTTGCCGTAAGTAGAATACAATTGTATTCGGTAAGCATACTCTTATTTAACCATACTTTTAATTAAAAAAAAAAGCCGTCATTATGAAAAGTCGGTATTGAGAAAAGTGTTGGTAGAATCCGTTTACAATTGAATTCCTTGGTAGAGTCCGTCTTACAATTGAACTCTTTTGGAATCCTTTTTACAATGGAATTCCTTACAATTGAATTGTTTTGGAATTTCAAAATTAATCAATTTGCTTGCTGTCACCAAGAGTCAATTTTCCATCATTAAGAAAAAAAAATTTAAATGACTATTAAGCCATCAATTATAATTGTAAAGATAAAGGTATTTTCGTATTTCTATTTAGCAAAATTTGGGACTTCGTGTTTTTATATATAGTATAGATATATAGGAAATGGATATATTGCATGGATCTTGGCATAACCCAGACAAATACATATCAGATAGCCTATATGTGTCTCTATTCCTCTACTGATAACAAATTTTGTTACACAGTTTTGGTGGTAGAGTACCTTTAATTTCTTGAGAAGGCATGGGTTCAGATGCTAAAAATGAATTTTTGTGCCCATTTTGTTTTATTTTTGAGTTTTCCTGCTATTTATTTTTGTTGCAACACAATATCCAAAGTCAGTGCCCATTTTGTTCTATTTTGAGTTTTCTTGCTATTTATTTTTGTAGCAACACAATATCCAAAGTCAATGGGGGGTGGTTTTTTTTTTTTTGAACACGATCCAAAGTCAATGGTTGGTTTGATGGTAAGGTGCCTTCAAATTGTTGGTTTCCTTGAATTTTATCTCCACATTGGTATTTTTACACATAATCTATTTTATTTTGGCCCCTTAGAATTAGTTGATGGATCTATTCCTGCATAGCCCGGATGGATAACCAATAGAAATTCACTCAGGATCGAAAGGTGATCACCTTACTGTGTCGTTCCCTTTTGTAGAGTGTTGTTCTCATCAACGGCCTCTTGATAATAGAGGTCTACCAAAATCTTAGAAACAAAATCCATTTAAAATAGATAGCTATGCTATTTCCTCAAGAATGGACAAGTGGAACTTCACCACTGAGAAAATGGTACATGCTGGAGTTATCAAATCTGCAAAATTGAAAGCGTGTTAATAATTAGAACTCGGAAGGAACTCACATTTTTTTTTGTCGGATAAGAAGGAACTCATATGTACCACATGTCTAAGGGGAATGGAATTGTTGTTTTGTTTCTTTTCATTTTACTGTCACTGGAAGAATTGAATTGCACCAACCAACAACAATTACGTGCCTTTTACAGATTTTTTTCCCTTTTTTGCTCAAAACCTTTTACAGTTATTTCGAGAAAAAAGATATATAAAGGTTTTGTATTTATTTTAACGGGAAAGTTGGGTTAAGTGATTGGGGACAGCCCCTGTCAAAACTATTCACGTGCCTTTCCAGACCATGCGGCGCTGTCAAAACCAAGAATTGAAAATGTCGTTTTCCGGATCAATCTCACACCGTATTGTCAACGACAAAATTGGGGCAGCCACTGTATTCATGTAAGTTATCCCCTGTGGGATAAGAAACAAAGATTTTTTTAGAAACCAATCCTGACTTTTAGTTATAACATTTTTATAATTGAATTTCCTAAGTTGAAAATACAAGGAATATAAAACCAATTTTGATTTTTGAACCCCCGTGTATGAGAACTTTTGATGAAACTTGCAACTTACACATGGCAAAATCAAATCTATACTAGTAATATGGGGCGATCGAATCATTTGGACCATATAAGTTAATTAGACCCACATACAAGCACTTCCAGTCCGTGCATTATTTTTTGTCCATCTGATCAATAAATATTAAAAATCAAAATATATAATCGATACATATGATTTGTTTATACCAAAAGAATTATATAAATTGATTTTTTTTTATTGGAACCATATGAATTGATTGGTCAAGTGTGGCCAGTAAGAGGCTCCTGATCATATGTGAAGCGCCCTGACCCGTATTTACCGTACAGGGTAAACACTTGTCAGAACTGTTCTTACTACAGTAGCAGACAGTACATACAATATAAAATACAATACAATCAATTCCCAAATACAATATTCGTCACCCGATCCCGGGGACCATTATTCAAGCCATTACACACCAATCTAATCAACAACAGAGGACATAGGATACAACAACAAATATAATACAACAACAACAGCAATAACAAAATAGAAAGATAAGCATCGGAAGACTTAGAATGAGATGCAGTGGAGGTATGGATCCGGGTCAGGTGGAGAAGAAAGCAGCAGCCGACGTACATCGTACCTGATCTACGAAGCAATCATACCTACGGGATGAAACCCCGCAGGCGAGGGGTGAGTCCGAAGTGCTCACCGACGAAGGATAAACATAGATATATATTCAACTGTAATACTTTCGAAGTAAGCACAACAATCTCAACAGAAAGCACAAACAGTCACAACACAAGAAAACTACCATAAACAACTATGCCAAGACCAAAAGAATGCTTAATTATTTTCTTATTACCAATTTTATCTTCCGGGCCCCGTCACTGGACAAACTAGGGTCGTACCTGGTTATTAACTAATTCTAGATGCCAGGCGCAACCACAATCCGGGATCAACATCCCAATATCACAAATCCGGGATCAACATCCCAATATCTCAAATCCGGGATCAACATCCCAATATCACAAATCCGGGATCAACATCCCAATCTCACAAATCCGGGATCAACATCCCAATCAACCAACCAACCGGCCAGGACACCACAGAACTAGTCTCTAACTATCTAGTCGTACCACTACTTTCTAAGAGACAATTATATCATCATCTCAAGTTCAATTCCAATTCCATTACCCTATCATCAATTACTCAACTTTTTCATCTCAGATTATTTCTCAAGCTCAACCAGTCAATAATTTCATATCTCCGAATACTCATAACTAACAGCTCAATAGATTCTCACAATATCACAAACCAACAACACATTTCAGTAACATCATGGCAAAATCCACAGCAAATAAATAGCAACAATAATCATCAACAATTTCCATAGCAGTCATATAACAACCAATAAACGTTTCAGCAGTTCAATCAAACAACAAAAATCAAACACAGTATTACAGGCACATATCCAAGGTTATCCATCCTCACCTTAGCCGATTATCAAGTTTGGAAATGCCCCACAGACTCCAAGTCCGGTTCCTCAGGTATCTGCTCGTTATCAACTCCTATATCAAACAAATAATATGCACACATAAGTGATATGCAATGTCATGCTACTACTGTATACCGAAAATTAAATACAAACTCGTCTCGGTTACTCCCCGGGTTATTTCTATTATCGTCATAATTCACCATTTATTTCCAGTGTCTAAAATATTACTATACCTATACGTATACCTATACAATACCTACTTTGATAATACCCTTCCATATATATATTTTTCCTACAAGTATGTACTTTTCAAAATTATTAATTACTATTACTATATATTTTTTTCGTAATATTATTCCCCGAGATTTTCCAAAATATTGTTTTCACAAGTTATATTTTATTTTTCCAGACTAATAATTCTTTTCCAGATTTAATTTTTATTTTTATTTTCTTTTTTTAAAAAATTTTGGACTGGGCCTAAACAGTGCCAACTCAGGCCATGCATAGTGCCAAGCCCAGGCCCCAAACAGGAGCCCAGGAGCAGGCCCAGAGCATAGCCCACTGTCCGGCCCAACTTCAAGCCCAGCATCTCAACACCATAACCCAACCCAACTCTTAAGCCCACACACACACCCAAGCCCATAACCCTAGCCCAGTTACAACCCGCACCCATCTACCTCACGCGGGTCGTCCCGACCCGAACACCATACGGTCGGGTCGTGCTCACCTTGCAGTCTACCGCGTCGGCGCGACAATCGGCGACTCGGGCGAGGCAGGCGAGAGCAGGGCGACGCGACCGGCACGAGGTGGTGCAAGGCGGCGTGCGTTGGAGACGGTGAGAGGGTGGCGGCGGTCGTCGGGTTCACGAGGTGGAAAGCGAGGCAGGGGCGTCGGCGTCGATCTGCAGGGGCGGCAGCTAGCGTGACTTGTTGCAACGGCAGGCGAGGGAGGAAAAGGTGGTGGTGTAGACTCTCGGTGGCGGCAGAAATGGTGGTGTCTCGGTGCAGGTGGCTCGGGTGGGTTGTTGGCAGCGGGTCCACGGGTGGCGGCGTGGAGAAGGAAAGAAAGAAGAAAAAGAAAAGAAGGAGGGGAGGGGAAACGGTGGCGTTTGGAGTGTATGGGTGTGTGTTGTTATTATTTTTTTTTTCCTGGTTTAGGATTTGAGAAGAAAGAAAAGATATGAGTTTTGGGCAGTGGATTTGCAGAGGAAAACTGCAGGGGAGTAAGGTGGTGATGGTGTAGTGTGTTTGTGTGTTTGCAGAAGGAAGGTGGTAGTGATGGTACTGGGAAGAAGGAAGATAAAGAATGGAGAACACATCAAAAACGCAATCATGCAGAATACTGGCCATTCACATGCCTCACAGTGAATGGCGGCTGCAGCCCCCTCACTGTGCAGCATGTGAGGCGGGTTCTGTCCGGACCAGAAAATAACTAATGTACCCTCTTGACTTAATTTCTGGTCCGATAACTCGGGGTTAATCCTGACTTTTCTGAAGATTCCTGGACCCGAAAAATTCCAACTTGGTCCGGAAAATTTGCAGAAAAATCCCGAGCGTGGGACAAGGCTCGGTTTCGGAATCCGATGCATAAATTACCATTAACTAATTACCCAAGATTAATTTTAATGGTAAATGACTGTAAAATAAATTTTTACGATACCGGTAAAAACGTAAAAATTACCCGAGCTGTTACAATATGTTTCGCGACAAAAAAAAAAAAAGATGTAAGAGGCCCCTAATGCGTGCAAAACGGGCATGTAGCAAATTACGTGCTTTCCCCTGAATTTGGCAAGCACCGAAAACAAGTCTCCTAGTTTAGAGTGAGCGCCTGGTATGTGGCGTGGTCTTCCGGCTTTCCTTTTCTGCGGAGAGACCTCGATGCGTATGGGTTGGTTTGGGCTTCATCCCAGCCCTAGAAAAAAAAAAGAAAATTAGAGATTAGGGATATAAAGTCTTTGAATTTTGGATTTTAGCTTCTTAGAATGTATAATTTTTTATTTAGGGTTTTAATGTTTAATTTTTTGGGGTTGAGATTTTATAATTTAGGATTCTAAAATTTTAGCATTTAGGATATTTACAATTCCTATAATTTGTAAAAAAAAATAATAATTTAGTCCTATAATTTTTTATTTGAATAAATTAAGTCCTAATGCATGAAATTTTAGACACATTACCAATGTGCCACTTTATGATACAAATTTGGACAATAAGACTTCTTTTAAAAATAGCTCAAAATAATAGGACTTGATTATTAGAAAAAGAATTATACGACTTAATTAAAAATAACTAAAAATTGTAGGACTTCTGGAATCATGAGTGATTCATAACTATACAAATCATGCAATTTTTTTGGTCATAAACAAATCTTGCAATGACAATCATGGGTAGAATTTTGGTTGACCATTGTCTATGACTTCAAAAAAACGTACTTAATTTTTCAGCTTTAACCGTTATTTTTCAATATTTATCCAATATCAAATGATTGATAACTGTCGCTTGTCATTTTAAAAGAATATGGAGAGGGTTGGTTGGTATGTTTTGTAATTTATAGAATGTATGGGGGTTAATGGTGGTGATCACTTGTCACTTATTTTGTCTGTCAGCAACAGAAAACCAGTCAAATACGTCCAACATACTGCAACCGCATGACATCAGCCAGCCCACGCGAGGTCTAGTTTTGAAATTTTCTCCCTTGACTCCTTTGAGAGGCTAGAACATGGAGGAAAGGGTACGTTTTGGTTGGTAAATTTTGTAATTTATGGATGTATGGGGGGGTAATGGTGGTGATCCTTAATGGGGGATTTGGTTGGGATTGAGCGGATTTGGTTGGAATTGGAGGAATTGGGTTGGAGGGCTTCAATACTTGGGCAGCAAGGATTAGCAAAACAGTAGTGGCAAAAGATTCCACGTGACAATTGTACTTTTCTTTTGAAACTCGTGACAATCGTACTAAAATGAAGCCCAAAGTATTATTATCTCTTTTTACTATTTTGTAACTTTTCACCTCAACCAGCTTCATAAGGGGGTGAGTAAAAAGTAAACCGTCCACATATTTATATGATATATATTTGCCCATGTTTTATTTTGCTTTCGAGGCTAGATCTTTTCTTTTTTCTCTTTGACTTTATATTCTAACAAATATTGTCATCTCTAGATTGTCTTGGGTGATATATTTTCTACCAATCTAGTTGTATGAGTATTGTGCTTCTTTTCTTCCAATTTGTAGGTGATTTTTTATGGAAGTCTGAAACGATATTATGGTTATTTCGCCACGATTCTATTCATATGGGATAAATTAGAATAAATTAGTCACTGCAAAAAAGAAAGTTTCTAATTTGGTTTGCCATTTGGCATTTCGAGCTTCGGTTTGAGCACCTAGTCTCTCATTTAATATACATTTATAGATGCTCTACAAAAATTGCCTTTCTGACATTCCTATGCATAGTCGATTTTTTTCCTTTCTAAATAGTTTCCCGAATATTATCATGAAAAGACAGATCATTTTCTTGGCCCCAGGAACAAATATTTCCGAGCATTGGGGACAATGAAACAAATTGAATTTATCTTTTGACTAATCTAACCTCGCTCTAAAATAAAAACAGTGAATCAACGGGGATTTTTTTTTGGAATTTTCGTTCTAATTTGTTCCTTCCTTCTTTCTTCTCAATTCCAAACCGATATAATATTATTACAGGCTAAGTGAAATGCTGCTCATTTTGTTTTCTCTTTTCTTTTACACTTTCTTTACAAAGAATATCTAGTGCTACTAAGGCTATTTTAGCATCGGAATAGAGTATCTAGGCACAAAGAAGAGAGAATCTAGCCATGGTAAATTACTTGAACTCGCTTTACTTTTCAAGCTGTCCTCTCCTTTTTCGCCTGTTTTTCTTTTTCGGGGGAGTTCTTTGTTTCTTTTTGTTTGAGTTTTTTTTGCAATAGTGTGTACCTTCGGTGATTTATTTTTTTCTTATTTGTAGTATATAATGCCTTCTCTGTGGTTTGGCTTTCTTTCTTGTCTTTGTTGTTTACTTACTCGGCGAAGTTGCCGTGACTTAGATTTGTTTCACTATTCGTTTTATTGGTAGGTAGGAAGCTCAAGGAGTTTTTTTTTTCTTTGTTTAGGTGTAAAATGGATCCTATAGATCCTAATCCACCACCAGAGTTACACTTTCTTTACAGAGAGTTAATGCTATTAGGGCCTTTTTACTTTTTCTGTGATCTCTCCTTCCTCGGCTGTTTTTCCTTTCCCGATGGACTTCTTTGCTTGTTTTTGTTTCCGAGTTTTTTTGCGTAGCTGTGTATCCACTTTAATGGTGCCGTTTTTTTCTCTTTCTGCAGGTGTAAAATGGATCCAGCAGATCCTCCGCCCCCGCCACCACCTCCAAAAGTAGAAGTTTTAGAGCTCATACCAGTGCTCCGTGCTGAGCAAGAACTCTTGGAGCATCAGACAACTCAGTTTATCCTCGCGAGAGACTTCAGGTTTACGGAATTCGGTCAGCAGTTGACTCCTCAACAAAGAGCCGTTACAACAGCGACTAAATGAGCTACTAGTCCTCTTCGTTCACAATCCTTTTCCTCCCGAGCCCTGAAGCAGCACATTGCTCGCTTTCTTTGTTTAATCGCTCCGTCTCCCTCTTTTCTTCTTGTTGGGTATTAAACTAAGCCTAATTAGTTTGGGTTTAAGAGTCCTTATATTATTGGGTTTTAAGAGTCCAAGTTCGGTACGGTTTAGGAGTCAAGTCTTGCCCGTTAAGTCAGAGTCTATATAAATAGGTGTGTCAGGGTTTTATTATTAAGTGTAGAAGAGTAGCAAATCAAGAGTTGTGTGTGTGGCTACCATGAGGGGCACCGAGGTGTTGCCTAGTTTATCAAATAATAAAAGTGTTTGTGTTGAGTGATTTTCTTATATTCTACAATTGGCAGCGGAGCCTGTAAAGGATCCGGTAAGACGCTGCGCAAGAAGAAAAGAAGACATAGTGGTGTTCGTGGAGGGTTGCAAATCCAAAAAAGTTTTGCGGCGGAAAAAAATTGGGATTGGTTGCATTGTAAACGGTGGTGGTGAAAAAAAAGAAAAAGAAAATAGCTTCGTTTTTTTGTGAAAGACAAAAGAATTGGGCTGCGCGTATTGATTTGTAGAGGAAGTGGATTTGCGAGAAAAGAATTGTGCGCTGAAAAATTGGGTGCGGTGAAAAACATTGTTGGTGGTGGAAGAAAAGAAAAGGGGTTCATTGTTTTGTGAAAAAAAAAAGGTTGGCAAAGAAAACAAAAGGCTGCGTAGAGAAAGAATAGAGAAGAAAGAATTGAAGAATTTGCGGCAAAAGGGGCAATGTTCATGCTCATTATCAGCCACCAGGTGTTGTATCTTTTTTAATGTATATTGTGATATAGCATATTGTTGTTGGTAGTAATTATATTGGGCTGTTTGCATTTTTTTTTCTTTCTTATCGATATAAGAAAGAAAAAAATCTGGTGACCTTGGAAGAAAGAAATTGGTTAGTTTCTTTGGTGTCATGTGTTTGATGCGGTAGATTGACACTAGTGATAAAGAGCTATTTTCTCATGGATAACCAATATGAGGAGTGTCTTGTTTTTAAATTTAATGGCAAAGATTACTTTGAGATATGGTGGAGGCAGATGAGGATTTTCTTCAAATATATTAAAGTGTGGGATGTTGTTCATGATGGGATTCAGACGCATAAACAAGAAGAGGCGGAAAAGAATGATGAAGCATTGTACTACCTCAAACAACAGGTAGATTTTCATGTTTCTCAAAAATTCAGTCATGCTGAAACTGCAAAAGAGTACTGGTAAGGTTGTGAAAAAAGTTAGTTTGGAAGAGGAGAGAAAAGAGTTTGAGCTTCTCCACATAGGAGAGGATGAAACAATTGATGGTTATTTCTGTCGATACAGAAATTGGTCAACAGTTTGAGAGCCATTGGTGAGAAAATGACAGATCATCAAGTTGTCAAGAAAATTCTCCGAAGCCTACCATTGAGTTTTGATTGCAAGGTGAAAGCTATTGAAGAATTCCAAGATCTCAAGACTTTGATAATTGATGTGTTAAAAGCTAAACTGATTGTGCATGAGAATCGCCTCAATTTCAGGAAAGGGAGGACAAGTGAACAACAACAATGTGAAAACAATGGCAATGACAGTCAAGTAGATGCTGTGAAGAGTGGAGTGAATAATTCTTGTGGTTCAGACACATTGACAAGTTGCGACATAGAAGACAAGTTTGATGACGAAATCAGAAGATTGGTAAAAATTGAGGTGGAAAATTTGTCACTGCCAGATTACATTCAAGATTCCAAGTTTTATGGTGAATGCTACAGGTTGTCCAGAATCAAGATAGAAGAAATATTTTCTCAGGAGGAGGAGAAGGAAGAGTTAATGGTTAAAGAAAATAACTTCTCTTTCCAGGGAGATAATGAAGGCGAACAGATAGAAGCTAAACAAGTGGAGGAGAAGAAAGATGTGATAATTATTGAAAATAATTTGTTGTTTCTGGGAGACAAATTGGCAAAAGTTGAACAAGGAGAGGAGAGAAAGTTAGCAGAGATTGAAGGGAAGGAAGTTGAAGTAATTAATTTTATCTATGGTGAGAAAATTGATTTTATTGGTGTGGATCAATTTTTCTCAACCAAGGATGTGAACAATGTTTTTATAAGCAACTTTGTTAAGAGCGTTCTTCGAAGAAACAAAGAATGGGAGGCAATACAAGAATTCTTTGACAAGCAAGATGGAGTATGGAAGAGTCACTTCAAGAATGGCATACAACATGGGAAGTATGTGAAGCTGAAGATTTGGTTTGATTTAATGAAGATGTTACTGTTCGAAGCAATGTCCGAGTTAGTCACTGCAACAACTATGACATTGGAGGCACTTGCGATTGATGGCATTGGGTAGAATCATGTTTGTATTGTAAGCTTAGTTTAAGGGAGACATTGTTGGGTATTAAACTAAGCCTAATTAGTTTGGGTTTAAGAGTCCTTATATTATGAGATTTTAAGAGTCCAAGTTCGGTACGGTTTAGGAGTCATGTCTTGCCCGTTAAGTCAGAGTCTATATAAATAGGTGTGTCAGGGTTTTATTATTAAGTGTAGAAGAGTAGCAAATCAAGAATTGTGTATGTGGCTACCGTGAGAGGCACCGAGGTGTCGCCTAGTTTATCAAATAATAAAAGAGTGTTTGTGTTGAGTGATTTTCTTATATTCTACACTTCTTTTGACAAATCTCTCTTGCTCTTTCCGCGCGCAAGATAGCATGATGTTCATACAGTATTTCAATAATGAGGTGCTCTTTTTATTGTTTCATTAATGTTGAGACTGCTGCACTTTTTTGCTCCTGTTATTCCTGCTTTTTTTGCGCCAAATTGATTCTCAGTTAACCTTTGCCTTTTCAGAGCGTAAGTTCTCCATCTGACTCTTTCGAAGAGGCTCAGCAAGTTAGGCGTGATTCTGCCCCTGTGGAGAGGATGTTTGAAATTATCAAGGAAAGATTTGGTAATTATCAAGGAAAGACTTGGTCCACCACAGTTCCTTTTATGTTTCCTTCCTGACAGGAAGAACTCTGATACATATGGTTGCATTTCCTTTCTTTTCTTCTTCCATATTGCTATTTTTTACTTATATGAAAAGATATTGTTTTCTATCATTAATTAAACGATACTTTGTTATTCTAAGGCCCATGGAAGATGAAATGTCTCTTAGACCTGGCCCTGGGAATTGTAGCTCAATTCATTGCTCCAATGAAGGTGACGGATCAATACATCACCAATGCGCTGTTGAAAATCAATGCAAAGGCATACCATTTTAGCGTGCAATAACCTATCAGTTTCAAAATATATTTTTCTGTTTGTATCTTTCTTTTCTCACACTATATCCCTGCAGCAGCTTGATGGAATTAAGTACCTGCTAACAATCGAGGATTCTCCTAGTGTGCCTATGGTTTCAAAATGTCCCACCCTAATTCTTGGCATGGATGTATCACGTGGCTCTCCTGGCCAATCTCGGATTTGCCTTTAATAGCTGCGGTACAATAATTTTATTTTCATCAATCTATCTAATTTTACTTCCAGCCGTTTCTATGCCCACCTAATTTTGACTATGACCACATTCCAAATTTGCACTCGGTTATTCCTTGTTTCACTGGCTAATAGGTGGTAAGTTCAAGGGGCTGGTCATTAATTTCTCGCTATGGAGCTTCAGTACCTACCCAATCACTGAAGGTAGAAATGATTGCCATTTTATTCAAGCCTGTCTTTGATGCTGAGGACCAGGGAATGATTAGGTGAGGGACTTAACCTTCCAAATTAAATGCTATTACTGATG
The DNA here is from genome assembly GCA_028386065.3 of Turnera subulata. Lineage (NCBI taxonomy): Eukaryota > Viridiplantae > Streptophyta > Magnoliopsida > Malpighiales > Passifloraceae > Turnera > Turnera subulata. The sequence goes on from JAKUCV010003849.1 coordinate 85,513, forward strand.
TGTTACTAATTGTTGCCGCATAGCATTTATTTTCTTTCTAATCTCAAAGTGTGTCTAGATCTATTTTCATTATAATCGATCACAATCATCACTGTGATTAGTTTCTTATATGTTGACTTTCAAGGAGGCACTTCTGGATCTTTACTCTTCTTCAGGGAACCCCAAGTCTGAGCAGATTTTTATATTCAGGTATCTTTAATCTCAGTTTGCAGACGATGGAAGTAGAAGATATATATGGAAGCTTAATTGTGGTATAGAACCTTTTGCAGGGATGGTGTGAGTGTGTTGGAGTATATCATGTAATTAGTAATGTGTTAATCCTACTGTCAAAGGATATGGGTGTTAAGTGTACAGATAATGCTTTAGAGTAGTGATCAGGATTATCTATAGGGTGTAGTTATCCTATCAGTAGTTATCTCTACTTGTGTACATCCATCTACTTGTATATTGAGCCTATATAATACTGTCATTAGCATCACGGTTCTGTGTGAGCTAATATTCTTTAAAACCCTATTCTAGTAGCGGAGCCCTTGCTTCACAGCAATCAATCATGTCTGGTGTGGAGACTCCCAAAAGCAAAGATGTTGAGTCCAGTTCCACTGGTGGCTCTTCTTCGGCTAAGGGTGCAGACTTGCTGTTTCCTGAGTCAATCCAAACTCTTCAGCATGCTCATCATTACGTCTCGGTAAAATTAACTGAGACAAATTATGTATTTTGGAGGGCTCAGATTGAACCCTTCCTTGAAGGTCAAGGTGTGATGGGTTATGTGGATGGTTCGTTTCCTTGTCCACAGTTATATATTGTTGCTGATGATGGATCTCAACAAGTGAATCCAGATGCCCAACGCTGGCGGCAGCAGGATAAGTCCATTCTTAGTGCTATTAATTCTTCTCTAACTCTTGATGTTTTCCCGATTGTTATTAACAAACAGACTTCACATGAAGCATGGGTAGCTCTTGAGTCCTCTCTGGCGTCAACTAATAACACTAGGATTATGGCCATACACATGGCACTTCAACAGCTGGAACAACAGCCAGAGGAGACTGTAATGCGTTATATGAATCGTGGAAAGAGGCTATCTGATGAGCTCATCGCCTCTGGTAAGCCACTATCTATCCTTGATTTCAACATTCACATTGTTCGTGGTCTTAAATCTGGATTGAAGGCGTTTGCTACTACTCTCACTGCTCGATCCGAGCCCATCCCTTTTAGTGAAATGCAGAGCTTACTCATGAATCATGAGTTTATGATGGGGGATCCCTTGCAGTCTCTTCATCTAGAATCTGGTGGTAAGACCACGGCCGCTGTTCCTGATCTGAAGGTTGATCCTTCTGCTAATAATGTCTCTGCTGCGTCGGCTGCTCAGCGTGCCTCGTCCTCTTCGAATACTGGTGGTGGTCGCGGTTTTCGTGGCCGTGGTGGTCATCGTGGCCGTGGTGGACGTGGTGGCCGAGGTGGCCGTGGTGGTTCTATTGATCATCGGTTTTCTTGGTCCTCTGGTTTCTCAGATCGGTCTGGTGGTGTTGTCCGGTGCCAATTGTGTAACAAAGTTGGACACACTGTCCATACTTGCTATCAACTGCCTAAGTATCAGGCTCCAGCACCTTCTGCTCAGACAGTATCTACCCATTCCTACTCCCCTGCGAATTGGTTCCCTGATACGGGTGCAAGTCACCATGTGACTTCTGATCCAAGCCATTTTACTCAGTATGATGACTATTATGGTGCTGACGCCTTGGAGGTTGCCAACAGCAATCAGCTTCCAATTTCTGGTATTGGTTCTAGTTCTTTTCCCACAAAAACTAAATCTCTTCTTATTTTTGATATTTTACATGTTCCTGGTATTACCAAGTCTTTGTTGTCTGTTCAGCAGTTTACTAAAGATAATGATGTTTATTTTGAGTTTCATCCTTCCTTTTTCTGTGTCAAGGATCGAGTCACCCAGAGAACACTCCTTACAGGACCAACTAGTCATGGCCTATATACTTTTCCGTTTGCATCTCTTCCTTCTTCAGTTCCGCAGGCTTGTTTTTCCAGTCCAGTTGCTTTTTCCATTCGTGCATCCCCCCAAGTGTGGCATGAGAGACTCGGGCATCCTCACTTAGCGGTTCAACAATGCATCATTTCATCTTTTGGTTTGCTGGTTCGGCATAATAAAGAGCATGTTTCAGATTCCTGTTTAGCTTGTCCCTTAGGAAAGTCATCACGCCAGCATCTTCCCTTGCGTGATACTAAGTCTCATTCTCCTTTGGAGTTAGTATTCACTGATGTATGGGGTCCAGCCCCTGTCGAGAGCATTGATTCTCATCGTTTTTATGTAATTTCCTTGATAATTATAGTAAGTATCTTTGGTTTTATCCAATCAAACATAAATCTGAAGTTTTTGACGTTTTCCAATTATTTCAAAAGTAGGCTGAACGCCGATTTAATACTCGCATTCGTGTTGTTCAATCTGATTGGGGGGGAGAATACCGTAAACTTAATGGATATTTTCGGTCCATCGGAATTCAGCATCGTGTCATGTGTCCTCATACACATGAACAAAATGGAAGTATTGAGCGCCGTCATCGCCACATTGTGGAGACTGGTCTGACTCTGCTTGCCGCTGCTAATGTACCCCTAAAGTATTGGCATTTTGCCTTTGATACTGCCGTTTATCTAATTAATAGGATGCCTACCAGGATTTTACGTTATTCATCTCCATATGAAACATTATTTCAACAGTTACCCGATTATAGTTTTCTACGTGTTTTTGGCAGTCTCTGTTACCCTTTTTTACGTCCATATAATAAGCATAAAACTGATTTTCGGTCATCTGCATGTGTCTTTTTAGGCTACAGTTCTATGCATTCAGGATATTGTTGTTTGGACTTTACCACAAAACGACTTTATATTGCTAGACATGTCACGTTTCTTGAGCATCTTTATCCTTTCAAGCATTTTGCATCACCACGTGTTGTTGGCTGTTCAAAAGAGGATTCTTGGGTTTCAGTTCCACTACATGTCTTCTTCCCTTCCTTGTCCACATCGTCTAATCCTACTCCTCCATCCAGCACATCTTCTCCACCTAACTTGGCCAGGACCATGACATCTTTTCCTTCATCAACCTCATCTCCAATAGTTGCACCGCAACTAGAACTCTCTACTCCTATAGTTCCACCGCCTATATTGCCATTGCAGTCTTCTCCCCTCTTGCCTACTGCACCCTCTTCTTCATCCACTCTTCCCATTGTCTCTACTCCTCCACGACCAGTTAGAGTTCGACACAAACCTGATAGGTATTCTCCTTCAAATTATCTTGTCACTTCCATAACACCACCGAGTCTAGAACCAACATCTTTTACTGAAGCTAGTAAGCATCAGGTTTGGAAACAAGCCATGGACGAAGAAATTAATGCTTTGATTCATAATGGCACGTGGTCACTTGTTCCGTATCAGGATTCCATGAACTTGGTGGGTTGTAAATGGGTTTACAGGATTAAGAAGCATTCTAATGGGACTATTGAGCGCTACAAGGCGCGATTGGTTGCTCAGGGGTTTCATCAATGTGAGGGCATTGATTATGCCGAAACTTTTAGCCCGGTTGTAAAACCCACCACTATTCGAGTCATTCTTACTTATGCTCTCTCTCGCCGGTGGGGGATCAAACAGCTGGATGTGCGAAATGCCTTCTTGCATGGCGAGCTTTCAGAGGCAGTTTATATGCGACAACCGCAAGGGTATCTTGACAGTGATCATCCTACTCATGTTTGCAAATTACACAAGTCGCTTTATGGCCTTAAACAGGCCCCGAGGGCGTGGTATGCTCGGCTTAGTTCTTTTCTCTTGTGTCATGGGTTTGTTGTTTCTCGTTCAGACCCATCCTTACTGATTTACAGGAATGGAGGAAAGGTTCTCTATTTACTTATCTATGTTGATGACATCTTAGTGACTGGGAATGATGCAGTTTATGTTTCACAGTTTATTAGTCGCCTTGGACAGGAATTTTCTCTTCGCGACCTCGGCAACATCAGTTACTTTCTGGGTATTGAAGTTCAGCCTACATCTGATGGGTTGCTTCTTACTCAGAAGAAGTATATTAATGACTTACTACAGCGCACAGGTATGCGTGATTGTAATCCTTTGCACACTCCGGCAGCAACATCTTCAAAGCTCACCAAACATGGTGGCACTGTGTTGACGGATCCCACAGAGTATCGGCAAATTGTAGGTTCTCTTCAATATCTGGCCGTCACACGCCCTGACATCAGTTTTGCAGTGGGCAAGGTGAGTCATTTCATGCAGCAGCCTACTACTGATCACTACGCAGCAGTAAAACGCATTTTGCGCTATCTCAAATCTACTTCTAGTCATGGGCTGTATCTCCGTCGGGTGCAATCGATGACTTTGGATGTCTTTACTGATGCTGATTGGGGAGGAGATCAAGATGATCGGCGTTCTACAGCAGGTTATCTTGTTTATCTGGGAGGCAATCTTGTTTCGTGGGCCTCGCGTAAGCAACGTACGGTGGCACGATCTTCTACTGAGGCCGAGTACAAGGCACTCGCCGATGGAGCAGCGGAACTTTTATGGCTGCATGGGCTTCTTACTGAATTGGGCATTCGAAGCTCCACACCGGTCCTGTGGTGTGATAACTTGGGGGCGACGTTTCTTAGCCACAATCCAGTCCAGAACACACGCACTAAGCATGTGGCTCTTGATTATCATTTTGTGAGGGAACAGGTGCAGCGAAAGGAGATTGATGTCCGGTTTGTCTCCAGTTCCGGGCAGCTGGCTGATGTTTTGACAAAGCCCTTGTCTCTTCAACGTTTTCAACAATTGCGCAACAAACTCAACCTCTCGGCTCTACCCGGTTGAGTTTGCGGGGGGGTGTTGGAGTATATCATGTAATTAGTAATGTGTTAATCCTACTGTCAAAGGATATGGGTGTTAAGTGTACAGATAATGCTTTAGAGTAGTGATCAGGATTATCTATAGGGTGTAGTTATCCTATCAGTAGTTATCTCTACTTGTGTACATCCATCTACTTGTATATTGAGCCTATATAATACTGTCATTAGCATCACGGTTCTGTGTGAGCTAATATTCTTTAAAACCCTATTCTATTACTCGCTTTAGAGTGAATCGCAGTTCAATCAAGCTCTCAACATTGAACTTGACCAAATTACAGAGGTTTATCACCAACAACACTTCGTCTTTTCTGTTTCTTGTTTCTGCTAGTTGTCTGTTTCTTGTTTCTTTCCACATATGAAACCATATTTTTCTTATGGCTATTCTTATTATGAAGCTTGGATGAGTGATGATTCATAATTGCCTATTTTGCCCAGGGATCCACTCAGCCTTCAGATTGCTACTTTTTGTACGACCAGCTTGGCTTTTCAGCAGATGATATACAGCAGCTTGTGCACTTGTTGTCTTTATGTGTAAGTATAATGCCTCTTTGATGATGAATATAGTGTAGTGAATTATTTTGCAAAGTCCTTGAAGTTTATGTGCAAGTGTAATATGTGAGAATAATGGTGAATGTGATGCAGATATTGCAACTGACAGCTATATTCCCTACTTTGTATAGGTACCAAAGGAGCACCACGGCGATATCCATAGGTATATATCTTGCCATGCAATATGTTGCCCGTTATGGTAGTGCGTTGGTCATGCACTTTTCATATTTCAGTGTGTCCCAATGCAGGAAATTCTCTTTTTCTGAGTCTCACTCTTGGGTATTCTTGTTTCCCTTGCAGTGGCTCAAATATGCCAATGCAACAACTTATGAAGCTTGATGACTTGTCAGAAAGTTCCTCTAGCCACAATGGGGTGACCTCTGCCCGTGCTGTTCCTGTGCCAGAATTACCTCGCATGCATGAGGGAGTGAGCAGTTCATGTTCTTTTGCTTATTAGTCTCCTTTCTGGTAGGGTAGATGGCTTACATCACATTGTTGGAAGGTAGCTTTACTAGGGCGTATGAAATGGGTTCAGGTTTTGTTTTGACAATGCTGGTAGTAATTTTGTTTCCTGGATTATGTGAAATGGTTTCACGTTTTGTTTGACAATGCTGGTAGTAATTTTGTTTCCAGGATTATGTTGGCAGATGGATTTCATATATTGTGTTGGACACACAAATCGGCCACTTACTTCTTATGAGGTTTTTATGCAATTAATTTAATTTGAAGGTCCAGTCTAGATTAGAAAATCTTCATTCTATTTTATTATCCCCTACTTGGGTTTTTTTTTGAAGAAGAACATCGACTTTCATTTACTGAAAGGAGGCAACGATATTACAAAAGGACCTGGGCATATTTTCCCCTTCCAGGTTCAAATTACAATGTGTGGAGGCATAGTTAGCCAGGCAGTCATGCGATGGTGCTTTCTATGTATATAAACGTAGTGTTCGGTTTGGTGGGTTTGGCCTGTGGGTTTGGTCTTCAGCCCACCGTTTGATTTACAAAAATTGACATATAAGTTTTCTATCAATTGTGTCTTTGATTAAGAATTTCAATCGTTCTCTGTGCTGCGATTTTGATGAGATTTTAATTAGTTTTTTTTGGTATGAGAATTTAACTTTAATCGAGCCGTTCAAAGTTTTACGCGTTGAAGGTTTTTTAGGGTTTTTTTTCCTTTATATTATACTGGCATATGCCATAGTGTGCAAGAGAGTTGATTAATTTTGGAGTTAAAAACATTTTATAAATAGCCATTTGCCGGTTTGAAATCCCAAATTAGTGTGATTTGAAAATATTTTAATTGATTGTCTAATTTTGATCTTGGTTATTATAGAGAGTTGAAATTCTATGCAATTTATAAATCGCATAATTATAGGACAAATTGATGACCTATATATAAGAGAAATTGAGGTCAAAATATCCCACACATCGTGGAAACTAAATATGTTCGTGGCATTTGACTGATTTTTAGTAATCATTAGATGTTGACCTAGCTAAATATGCAACTTATTAAATTTCCTTGCTAATTAAATTCAAATTTAGGCTGTTCTAAAAAAAAAAATCAAATTTAGGCGATGAAGTTACAAATCGTTTTAGTTAGGTCAATATTCATGGAGTTACTTGAATCAAGATCACCGGCCTAGGCCGATATCTGTTATGTGTGCGGGAAACTTGATCATAATATGTTAGCTTGCCCGGATACTCTACACTCACAAAATGAGGCAACAGCGCCACCATCAACAATTTCGATGGCAACTAGGAGGCCGGTTGCCACGCCCGGCGACGGACGGGGCAAATGGATGAATGCGCCACGATTCTCGAGGCGTCCACCCTGACGTCAATTCACGGGCACTCAGGTTACCCCAATGCTCCACAACCCTGGTCGCCCATCCAACCGATTTCATCTTCTGAGTAATGCTCGGCCTGATGATCGTGAACCGGCCATCCTTCCCAGCCTTGTTGGACCTCCCTTATCCACACCAACCTTACATAATGTCCTGCCAGTGATGACCCCAGTTCCGGATCTTCCCCCACCACCACCACAGTCCATTGAGACCCAACCCCCTCCTGAACAACCCCTTGCCTTACCTACACTGCAAGACTTCCTCGGGGAGGGGTCTATTAAGAAATCCAAAAGCAAACTTCACAACCGACTCCAGAAACAATCCACAAAAAAATCACAACCAGTGAAAATTCCCAAACTCACAAAGGAAAATCCCACAAGACAAACCCTTAGAGATGTATCGAATGCCCAACCCCACTCGTCTACTCTTGATCTTTCCCTGGCTCACACGGGACCTACTCCATCCCAAGCTACCACATCAGCCAATTACCCTGTCGTCTCCTCGAATTTCAACCAACCCGCCCCCCTCCCCCGACCTCGTAAACCCCAAAACCGCACAGCTGTAGTCCTGGGAGAAGAGTGCCACCGCATGATCTTCTCTCTTGGTGCGTCCAGCTCCAGCATGGACGTGGATCGGCGGATGGTTCCGCCCCAACCTCAGTGACCGATCTACTCCCCCTGACTTGGATGTTATCTATTTCAGTTACATCCCAAGCCAGTTTTATGAGTCTGTTTAGCTTTTTATTTGTTCGGGATTTTGAGCCCTTGGCATGTATTGTACTATTATGATTTATCATGTTTCTTGTATAAGATAGAAGTCGACTTGAGCTACCGACTTCTAATCATGTAATGAGCTCACGTATATTTTTAATATACTTCCCGGTTTCGACCAAAAAAAAAGATCACCGGCCTAGGCCCACAAACAAGTGTGGTGTGGCTTGGAAAGAGCCCAAGTTGATGTAAGTTACCTTTTCTTTAATAGTTTGTTTGGTATCAATTTCATATTTGAAATGAATTTTTTTGTGTATGCATACATATTTATTGTTTTGTCCGCATCCATGAACTTCCAATCAAGTGTCATACACATCTAAGTTTTCCAATTTCCATGCTTTCACTTACAAAATTCTGTGCCCAAACAAGTTAACCAAGTTGTCTTGGCTTCATGCAGGGCTTAACATGGTTCAACTTTTTTCGATTCAGGAGAAAGCTCGATATGGAATGTTTTTTAACGCTACACTGCCTGCACAAGAAATCTTAGGATTAGAATTTTTGCACTAGAGACCAAATTAAAAGCATCAAATGTGATTCTGTTCTTAACTTGTACACTTGTAGTTCATGTTAAAACAGCAGTCCCTGAGCCCTTGAACATGTTCTGGATGTCCTTGAGAGCTCTAACTATTGTATCAATTCTAGCATCTTTTTCTAAGATGGTCATATGCAACGTTTCAATTAGACCATTTCTCTGTTTCAGGTCTTCCTCCTTCTGGTGTAGAGCTGCTATGAGCTCTTGGTTTTTAGCTAGCAACTCACTGTTGTTATATGGCAGTTGTTCCTCCTCCTCCTCATGTTCCTCGCAGAGATCTATAATCTCCTTCCTACAATGTTGCTTCTTCAATGCACTTATCTCAGCATCTTTCTCCACCAGAAGATTCAAATAGTTACGGTTACTTTTCTGCAGATCTTCCATCTTATATGTCGCTATTGAATTCTGGGACTTGAAAGCTTCATTAACTGATTTGACCCTTTTCAGTTCTCTGGTTGCGGCACAGAGTTGCTTGTTCATAGAATTCAACTCTTCTTTTGCCATTTGAAGATCTCTACTAAAGCCAACTGTTAATTCTTCTACTTGATCCTTAAGACCACATATTTGGACATCCTTTTCACTCAGAAGAGAGCAGTAATGGCTGTTTCTTTCCTTCAAATCTTCCATCTCAGCACTTGCTTGTATTTGTTGTAATTTGAGAGCTTCAATGACTGATTTCGCTTCTTTCAGTTCATGAGTCGCCTCTACTACAGGTCTTTTTCTTTCTTCACGAATAATGTTCCATACATGCAACTCCAGCTGTAAGCCTAAGATTTCTTCAGCATATTTCATCAATGAAAAAGCTGGAATACTTTCCATCTTCCTCTCTGTTTGATGAACCTGAAATTCACTTACTCTTATGAGAAGTTAAACATATGTTACATTTTTGTTCACATATAGATTGGCACAGACAGATGAAATACCAACTGGTCCAGTTGCCTGCTTTGTATAGTCATTGCCTGTTCAGTAGGCATTTCAATAATGCCACATGAATCATCAACTTTCTCTTGATCTTTTTCTCCTAGCATGGCCTGTCACAAAAGGAGACAATCAAAAACAACTCCCACTACAGTAACCCAAAAAACTCAAGAAAAATCATCAAATGGTGAAGTAGGCACACCTTGTTTTCAATAAGTTTTGCTTGCTGAGCAAACTTTAAACTATCTAGTGCCTTTGATGAAGAACTGCAAAACAAGAAGAGAAGCGAATTGACACCAACTGTCAAATCCCATAAGGAAAATAACTAAAACATAGGCACAAACCAGATGGATCTTTTGACATCCCATATTATCTGAGATTTGGAGTTTCTGCCAAGTAATTCCTGTATAATGTACATTATAGCAGTTAATAAAACAGTTATTTTATACTGATTTGTAAACAGACCACGATGAACATGAAAAATAGAAGATAGATATATATCAACCTTCAGACAGAAGCTTATCTTGGAGTCCCTATGTGGAATGTACTTCGGCTTCCAGGGTGCCACAGCCACAGCCGCCAGAGTGCTTGTTTTAAAACTACAAAAAAAGTGCACCAGAGAAACATGGTTGTCAACTCTAGTGAAAAGTTGAATTACTTCTCCAATGGAAATTGTTTCCTTAATGCCATTGAAAATGCAATCGTACTTGGCTTTTGGCATATAGTCATCCATGAACCTTAATCATTAAATGGGGGAAAAAACTTGCTAGGAATGGTAGTGGAGGTTTCAATACAAAGTCCTTTTTGGACATCAAATACAGTGGCTAACAAAATGATAATGGCCTGGAGTGAATCATGATGGTGAGATTTTGCAGACAAGGCATTTTATCATGGCCAATTTGTGTTCTTATGTTTTTTCTGGACCATATCCAAATAGGACATCAGGCACAATAAGGACTAATAATGCCATTTTGGAAAATTTGGCCCCAGGGCAAGCTAAAGAAGCTGGTTTACTTAGTTCTGCTAAAGAAACACAGCAGCCTCACTAGCTAGATAATTTCACAAAAGGATCAAAAAAGGATGACAGTGATTACTCAAACTGTCAACAAGAGCAAAAAATTTTCCAATCATACCACGCTGCACGATGAAGAAATGGTTCAAGTACCTGAATACCGTTGATGAGTTGTAATTTTTGGCATTAACCTGAAAATGCTTTCCCACATAGCCCAACCTCCTCTGCCTGTGAGATAGAATATAGTAAGGCCACAATTCAGAAACAATGAAAGACTATTCATAGAGGAAAATGCATACCATTCTGAATTAGGAAGATCAACCAGGTCCAGGTTGAATCTCATCAAACTCAGATTAGCTGCAGAACCATTGCTCCAGCACCCATTCCCCTTTAAACATGCAAGGAAACTATCAATTTCACCAAAAATCTTCAAAGTGTTCCTATCTCTGGCCTGCATTTTTATATTATTCTTTTCAAACTTCGTTTAAGAGAACTGAAAGCTATGATGCCCCTTGCATCATTAAACTTTTACCAGCTACCAAAGATTGAATGTTGTTAATTACCTGCAGGCTATAAGAAGGCATGCAGATGATATGATCACACTTGCTAATCTCAGTTAGCGGACGACCAACCATCCCAAAATGCATTTCCTGCAAATTAAGCTGATACATTTAAAAGAGCAAACAGTCAAACTAATAAAAAAACCATAAGTATAATATCTTATAGCAACTGCATTCATTTGTCTCCAATCAGACCTGGTCTTCTGTGTCACATTCTGATTGGTCATTGTACTTGAACTGATCTTCAGTTTCCCCTGTCCAAATGATGATCTCTGTGCTCTCTTGCTTCAAGCACAAGCTGCTAAGAAGTAACTGTCTCTCCATATTTTGTATTATAGTATAAACATGAAACAAAAAACTAGAAGAATACCAATAACGAAGTGCACTGCAGAAACTTAGTGGGATGTTTAAATTCAAAAAAGGAGAAGGAAACTATATAAAGAAGAAAGATGAAAGGAAAATCCCAAAGTTAAAGGGATTTTGTTGGTCAAAACAGAAGGTACCGTTACGTTTAAATTCAAATGAGAATCAATTCAAAAGAAATCAGAAACAGAAGGTAACATTTTATACCATTTAATGAAGGAAAAATGAAGCAAAAGGCAAATGAAGTCTCCTATTAGGAAATCTGAAAATGTTCCTGATATGTTTTCCAAATTTCTAAACCAACTTCGTGATTCTTGTTCCAGAATTTAATATAAAAGAATCTTCCCGTTAGCGTTTCCTTCACGAGCCTTCTTCAATTGCTTTAAGGTTCATAGACTCTGAAATTTCAACTGAATTCTTCTGCATACAGGAAGTCTAAGAAATCAAACTACAAAGAAGACAGAATTTCAAGCACTCTTCTCCAATCTCTCCTCTGTACCCTAACCACATACAAGAATATGGCAGTGTTGGGTTACATTGTATGGAGGCCCACTTGAGGTAGTGGGGCCCACGAGGTCCACCTATAAGTTGGGTGTTCACCTTGTAACCCTAGTTGCCTCCTATATATACATGTTGTTCTATGGCACAAAAACCAAGAACATTGCATACTCAGGGTGGCTAGGTTACACCCACACATACCATACACACAGCTATAGAGAGGAGAGGTTTAGGCCGTGGAGACTACAGGGGTTGCTCCGATACACCGTGACAACCCTTCACGACCGGTAGATCAAG